>JAUCMX010000006.1:7152258-7237258 GCA_033459395.1 Hemibagrus guttatus | reverse complement strand
TAAAATTTTAAAGGTTCAGGAAATAGTCAAAGGCCGCTTAACAGTAACTAAAGCTGAAATCAAAGGTGTTGTTTTTCATTTTATTAATGTTTATGCACCAAATGTAGGGCTTGAGTGGGTTATCTTCTTCAGTAAGCTGAGCAATGCATTAAAGCAGTGTGGTAATGAAGGGTGTCTTGTTATAGGAGGGGACTGGAACTGCACAGTAGACTTTACATTAGATCGCAATACTGAGGAGCCACACACACAATCTTCTTTCTGTCTTTTAAAGTTGTTAAAAGAATTTAATCTCCTGGATATATGGAGAGAAAAATACCCCACAGTCAAGCAGTACACATGGATCAAGGTTTCAGATGGTAGAATCAGTGCAGCACGGCTAGATAGGATCTACATATCTAAACAGTTCAGCAGTAGAGTTATTGACTGTCCCACTTCTCCAGTAGGTTTCTCTGAACACCAGTTAGCCTCTGTTACCATAATTATGTCACAGTTCATTAGCAGATCCTCTTTTTGGCATTTTAACACCAAGTTATTACAGGATGCTGATTTCTGTGAGCTGTTTCGGTGTTTCTGGGAACACTGGAAGACCAAAAAGAATGCCTTTGAGAACTTGAGACAGTGGTGGGACGTTGGGAAGGTGGAGATTAAGCTGCTGTGTCAACAACACACTGCCAACTCCAGTACCAAGGTGAAGCAAGCAATCAAGGCCCTTGAAAGTGAGATAATGTACATTGAAAATCAACTGACTGGTTTATATGATCCTTCATGATCGTTCAACTGCATAGCACAGACAGATGGTCTGTCTTTGTCTTCCTGATGGCAGAGTGACCACTGATATCACAGAAATGCGTCACCATGCCGTGGATTTTTACTCTGGCCTTTACACTGCTGAGGACTGTGACTTAAACTGCACCGAACAATTTACACTCAGACTTCCCCAAATAGACTCTAAATCAAAAGCTGTATTAGACTCTGACTTCACACTGGGAGAACTCACCACTGCTGTGAATTAGCTTTGCTCAGGCCGGTCACCAGGGATTGATGGTTTACCGTCAGAAGCTGATTAAGCCGGCCAATACCAGTCTCAAGGGGGATTAGGCAAGGCTGTCCATTATCTGGACAGTTATATGCCTTGGCGATAGAACCACTACTGTTTTATCTTAGACAGAGATTATCAGGGTTCCATGTTCATGGTGGGATTCAGGGCCCAAAGTTGTCAGTCTCTGCATATGCAGATGATGTTACAGTTTTTATTACCCCATGATCAGGACATCAAAACCTTATGTGCAGCACTCCAGGTGTATCAGAATGCCTCATCAGCTAAAGTAAATTGGGACAAATGCGAGGCTTTTTGGGCAGGTCAGGTACAGTCTGGCCAACTTCCAGTACTGCCAAAAAAGTTAACGTGGGGTGCAAATGGTCTAAAAGTATTGGGTGTCTTTTTAGGAACAGACAACTTCCAAAAACAGAATTGGGAGGGCATAGTGGAGAGAGTGTGCACCAAATTGTCTAGATGGAAATGGTTGCTTGGTTGCCCTTGTTCAACAACCATCTCCTCAACCCAAGGGTTTTGTGCTCGGCCAGCCTGTGCTCACATCTAAGAACTTCTGGCTATACGAAGCTAGGTCACATTGTGAGTACAGGGTGGGCAACTGTCAGGGAAAGGACCAGGATCAGGTCACAACGACTACTGGACCAACTGGCAGCAGAGATAGTAGGGTCGCTGCCTGCTGCCTTCCAGGAGCTCTTGAATGACCCAACTGTTATCGACCAGTGGAGAGAGGGAGGTCAGTATGAGTTCCCTTTGCTGAACATCAGTGCAGCTGTGGAAGAGGGACAAGAGGATGAGAGACTAATCCTTTCTTTCACCACTCCGGAACTGGGCACTTTCGAGCTGGCTGGGAAGAAAGCTCTGTACATGCTCTGTGTAAAGGTGTGGCATGCACAGGCCTTAGCAGGAGTTCCAGCTTGTAGGTGGACTGAGTATTTTGGTAACAGATTTTCCCCTAAAGGCAGCTGGCAGTCCCTGTAGTCCCTGTGTCCGATAGACAAACGGACAGGTGACCTCCAGTGGAGGGTAGTACATGGGGCGATAGCCACAAACAGACATCGGGTGCACCTCCATCCTAGTGTTGATGAGGGTTGCCCTTTTTGCCTAAAGTCTGAATCTGTTTTTCATCTCTTTTTAGAATGCACACGGCTAAAGAGTCTGTTTCTGTTGCTGGAACACTGGTTTTCAGGCATAGGAGGTGTTTTCTCCCTCCAGGTTTTTTTTGGGGCCAAAATACACAGCAAAACAAAAACACACTGTAGTTCTGCTCAATTTTTTATCTGGAACAGTGAAACTGTCGATCTGGAAATCAAGGAAAAACAAAATGTTAGGACAGGCTGCAGTGGATGTAGTAGCTATGTTTAAAGGTTTAGTAGCGGCCAGACTCAGAGTTGAACATGCGTACCATACTTTAGTTGGGAAGCTGCCTGTGTTCATGGAGATTTGGGGTAGAAATGACGTGTTATGTAAAGTTGATGAAAATAACAACTTGTGTTTTAGTTTCTGATGTTTTTTCCTTTTTTGTTCAGGTCTTCTTTAAACTGTCTTTGCTCCCTATTTGTTTTTGTTTTTTTTCTTCTCATTTTAGTTTTTTTTCTATCTATTTATTCCTTTTAATTTATTCTGCATTTGTTTTTCTCTGCCTTTGATGGTATGATATGATGCTTTTTTTCTGTCCAACATGGTATCTCTCTCTCTCTCTCTCTCTCTCTGCGCATGCGTGAGGGAGCGGGCGTGTGAGCGTGGACGGAGCGTGCGAGTGAAAATTTTCTTGCGATATATTGTTTGTGTTGTGTGTGTGTAAAGGGTGTGAGTGTTGAGTAGTGCAGTTTTTCTGTGAGCGTGTGTGAGCTTGTGTGAGATGCCAGCGCACGGGGTTTAGCCACGGCGGCGTGTTCGGTAGAGGAGTGCACAGCGGCGGTGGCTAAACTGATCGGGGCAAAGAGCATTGTCACTGCAGCTCGGATGAATAAGTCTGTGGTCATGTTTGTGGTTGATGTTAGCAAGGCTGAGGCTGTTGTTTTGAATGGTGTTGTTGTTAACGGGACTTTGGTGAAAGTTTTTCCCCTTAGTACTCCTGATAGACGTGTGATCCTCTCTAATGTACCCCCCTTTATCGATGATGAAGACCTCTGTACACTGTTGTCCAGGTTTGGTAAAGTAGTGTCTCCAGTTAAAATGATACCGACAGGCTGTAAAGACCCAGAACTCAAGCACATCTACTCCTATATGCGACAGGCCTTTATGATTCTCAACAATAGAGACGAAGATCTAAACGTAATATTCAAAACAAAGTGCGACAGAGAGGAGTATGCCATCTATGCAACGTCTGGGAGTCTGAAGTGTTTCGGGTGTGGTCATGAGGGACACCTGGCTAGGAACTGTCCCAAAGGACAGGCAACAGGAGACAGGAACAGTTACGGAGCAACGTGACAGTAACAGTGTCAGGACAGTGGAGAGGATAACACACAAAGAGAGGATC
This sequence comes from Hemibagrus guttatus, assembly GCA_033459395.1. Classification (NCBI taxonomy): domain Eukaryota; kingdom Metazoa; phylum Chordata; class Actinopteri; order Siluriformes; family Bagridae; genus Hemibagrus; species Hemibagrus guttatus. The sequence continues at coordinate 7,233,725 of JAUCMX010000006.1, read as the reverse complement.
AGGAAGAGAACAAATAGCAAGAGACAACCACAGAAAGTCAAGAAGGGAGGAAAGACACTGAGCCAGAGGTAAATCACATGGAGTCAGAAAACGAACATGGAGTCTCAGTGTAACACTGAAAATAATACACAGTTAGCTAACAGCCAAAACACAGAAGAGTGTGAAGGAACAGACATGACCATAGATGATAGTGGCTTCACCCACAAATGTTTGTGACGAGAACAAGGCAAGATCTGGTACAGGAAGATGAGGACAGTATATAAACTACAGACTGTGAAATGATGACGGTTACTTTCCTCTCTTTATTTTTTATCTTTATTAATGTTCCACATATTTTATCTGCTTATGCTGATGATGTCATGATTTTAATACAAAATCAAACCGAGATCAAGATTTTAGAAAAAGTGGTTTCTGATTTTGGTTTAATGTCTTCCTCTAAATGCAACTGGAAAAAAAGCGAAGCCATAACATTAGGAAACCGGTCCCATGGTTTGCCGCAGCTACCAGGTGGGCTAGAATGGAAAAGAGGAGAATTTATATACCTGGGTATTTACCTAAATGAAGAAAAGAAAAATTGGGAAGGAGTCAAGGAAAAAATAGAAGGCAAACTAGAAAAATGGAAATGGCTTAAACCAACTATGTCCCTCAAAGGGAGGGTACTAGTAGCCAACAACCTAGTAGCCTCAATGCTGTGGCATTGCTTAGCTTGCCTAGAGCCCCATACTGGGGTGATTGATAAGGTGCAATCTTTACTTGTTAATTTTGTGTGGGATAAACTGCACTGGTTTCCTCAGAGTGTTTTATTTCTCCCCAAAGAAGAAGGAGGTCAAGGACTAATAGATGTTAAAAGTAGGACCACAACCTTCCGGTTGCAGACCGTACAAAAGTCCCTGATTAGTTCTGAATCCTTGGTTTGGGGAGATGTCATATGTTTTATTTTGAGGAACATTAATGACTTCGATTGTGATCGTAACTTATTTTTAATGGACCCAACTGTTTTAAATGTTTCTAACATGTCTAATTTTTATAAAAGTGTTTTTAAAGCATGGACTCTGTTCAAACGTGGATCTCACGGCCCTGCTGTCTCTCTGTACTGGCTCCTAGAAGAGCCTCTGATGGGAGGAGGACGTATGGACATTAAGGACAGTTCTCCAGGTCTCGCACACATCACACACTCAAAACAGTTCACAACACTCAAGAGGCTAGTGGACACGGCAGGACCAGAGTTCAAGGTAACAAGAGCAGTGGCAGAAGAACTCAGCCTGAGGTCACTGCGGTATACAGGGGTCATCATAAAAAGATGGACCAACCAACTGTCAGAGGACGAGCTGAACCTGATAAAGGAATACCACAATGGAACAGAAACATCGGACAGAGGCGACCCCTTTCCTGAACTAGAGCTTTTCTTCTACTTCTTCTTTCGGCTTTTCCCTTCAGGGGTCGCCACAGCGAATCATCTCTCTCCACCTATCCCTATCTTCTGCATCCTCAACACTTGCACCCACTAGCTTCATATCCTCATTAATTCCATCCATATACCTCCTCTTTGGCCTTCCTCTTTGCCTCCTGCCTGGCAGCTCCATGTCCAACATTCTCCTACCAATATACTCACTCTCCCTCCTCTGAACATGTCCAAACCATCTTAATCTGGCCTCCCTAACTTTGTCCCCCAAATGTCCAACATGAGCTGTCTCTCTGATGAACTTGTTCCTAATCCTGTCCAATCTTGTCACTCCCAAAGAGAACCTCAACATCTTCAGCTCTGCTACCTCTAGCTCTGACTCCTGTCTCTTCCTCAGTGACACTGTCTCTAAACCATACAGCATGGCCAGTCTCACCACTGTCCTGTACACCTTCCCCTTGATTCTCGCTGATATTTTCCTATCACACAGAACTCCCAACACCTTTCTCCACCCATTCCAACCTGCCTGCACTCGATTCTTTACCTCTTTCCCACACTCTCCATTACTCTGGACTGTTCACCCCAAGTACTTAAACTCCTGTACCTTCTTCACCTCTTCACCCTGTAACCTTACTGTTCCACTTCCCTCCCTTTCATTCACACACATGTACTCAGTCTTACTATGACTGACTTTCATTCCTCTTCTCTCCAGCACAAACCTCCACCTCTCCAGGCTTTCCTCCACCTGCTCCCTGCTCTCACTACAGATCACAATGTCATCTGCAAACATCATTGTCCAAGGACACTCCTGTCTGACCTCCTCTGACAACTGGTCCATCACTATAGCAAACAGGAAGGGGCTCAGAGCCGATCCCTGATGCAGTCCCACCTCCACTTTGAACTCCTCTGTCTGACCTACAACACACCTCACCACTGTCCTGCTCCTCTCATACATGTCCTGCACCACTCTGACATACTTCTCTGCTACTCCTGACTTCCTCATACAGTACCACAGCTCTTCTCTTGGCACCCTGTCATACGCGTTCTCCAAGTCTATCTGAACTAGAGCTTTTACCCGACCTAAATGGATATGAAGGCATGTATCTTGATGCTGAAAAAGGACATGTTTTACCAATTTATGAAGCAAAAGGAAAAGACATTTACAAACGCTGTGTAAAGGTGATAAATAAAAGGAAACTTGACAGGCGAGTGGACACGGTGTGGAGACAGGAACTTGGGGTTTTAGATGACATTAAGCCGGTGAGGAGAGTGTTTTATAAAACGCCGCTCAGGAAAAGAGCTTGTGACCTGCAGTGGAGAATCTTACATGGTGCAGTGGGGGTCAATGTTTTAATCTCTAAACTAAATTCAGATGTTTTAAATACATGTCCCTTCTGTAATGAAACAGAAACTGTTTCATTGTGACTCAGGATGTAAAAGACTTAACCCTCTGTGTGAGCTGCTGAAAACTTTTTTTAATCTGTTTGGTGAGAAATAGACTCGGGTATGTTTTATTTTCGGTGCTGGTTACCAACGAGCAAAAAAACAGAAATGGGAGCTGATCAGTTTTATTGTAGGAGAGGCAAAAATGTCCATCTATATAACTCGTAAAAACCAGGTGGAGAGGAGACGAGTGGTCAGTCCCATTTCTGTGAGTTAAAGTGGATTTTAAGTTTTTTTTAAATCAATGACTTAAACACTTTTACACTGAAATGGTGCTATGAAAATATTATCTGTTTTATTGATGAAGGTGAACTGTTTTTAATACCCTTTTACATTGAGGCATTTCAAAGTTTTTTTTATGTAACAAAACTGTTTTAAAATTTTGAATCTCCTTAATTCATTGAAATGGGTATTAATATTATTTATATATTTTTATTCACCTATCTATTTATTTATTTATTTAGCTGATGAAGCACTTGCACTGTACTGTATAATGTGACTGGTGTAAATAAAGGAATGTCAAAGTCAAAGCCCCCCCTCTCTCTCTCTCGCTCTCGCTCTCTCTCTCTCTCGCTCTCTTTCTCTCTCTCTCTGTCTCTTTCTCTCTCTCTCTCTGTCTTTCTCTCTCTCTCTGTCTGTCGCTCTCTTTCTCTCTCTCCCTGTCTCTCTCTTTCTCTCTCTCCCTGTCTCTCTCTTTCTCTCTCTCTCTGTCTCTCTCTCTGTCTCTCTCTCTCTGTCTCTCTCTCTGTCTCTCCCTCTCTGTCTCTCTCTCTCTCTGTCTGTCTGTCTGTCTGTCTGTCTGTCTGTCTCTCTCTCTCTCTCTCTCTCTCTCTCTCTCTCTCTCTCTCTCTCTCTCTCTCTCTCTCTCTCTCTCTCTCTCTCTCTCTCTCTCTCTCTCTCTCTCTCTGATGTGCAGTTGTTAAGAATCAAACAAATTTTTTTAGTCTGAAAATGTGCAGCTTTGTGTTCTTTGGAAATCTATAATCAGTTCTCTGTTTTGATTCGCAAAGAAAAATGTTATTTATTTATTGTTTTTTAGTGCTTTTTAACCCATCCCTTTTTAACCCAAGCATAGAAGAAATAAGTATGATGCAAACAATTGTCAAGGAAGCTGTAGGAGTGGACTGAAACAGGAACACACAAGCCACACACACACCTCAGTACGGCACAGATCTAACATGCAGCTCTGCAAGCCTCTGCTTTTTATTGTGTTTTCTTCCCTTTTTTTCATGACTCATGGTAAGTTTGAATACTTGATACTAATATTCTTAATTACATAAAAATGCACTTAACAGAATTGCAGAAAGAAGCACATATTGCCAGAAGTACATTTTTAATATATATGGAATGAATGTAGTTTTATTTCAAGTAAGTAGCTCTCCATCTGTACAGTACAGCACTGCAAGTTTTAGCTCATGAATGTACAAGAATGTGTGCAATGCTTTGTTTGTCATATCAGATTCAGATGTTTAAACTGGCTCTGGTGGTTTTATCAGATGTTTGCAGTTTTTGTTGATACACATGATTTGCATCAACTTTGCATATGATAACAAAAAGAGCTACCTGAGGATGTGATTTGAATTCTTCTTACCAGTGGCCCAAAACAGGAAGTTGAGGTTCCTATTTTGATGGAGTCCATGGTAGACACTCAGACAATTTTTAATTGTTTGTTACCTAGCCTATTAGTGGCAATATACAACCAAAATATTTAGGTAAAAAATAAAAAAGCCATTTCTGCTGTATCATAGAATGAGTGGGAGAATAAATAGGTCTCACACTGACACTGAAAGCCAACAGATTTTAGTGGAAGGAATGGAAGTGTCTGTGTGTGTGTGTCTGTGTCTCAAGTGAGTGGAATCAGTGTGTGTCTTTGCTGGCTTGTATTTATAATTACATCCTGAGATAAACTTCCGATTCATGACCAGGATAAAGCAGATGAATCTAAATTAATTGTTTTATATAAAACAAATGTAGCCCGTCTGGTGAGCAGGGTGACCGTAGCAACTGTTAACAAGGCACCAGAAAGACTGGTTTTTACAATACACCTTACTAACATCCACAACAAACCACATCAGAAGCAGTGCAAAGCTAACCTATTTGGATTGAAAAAGAGGATCTTGATAAAATCAGATAGCCAACATTAACTTCCAATTGCTGTTAATTTTCACAAAATGCTTTCAGACAAACAAACATGAAACATTTAAATATAATTATTCAATTTAATAGGCCTTCAGTCATTTATTGTATGTTATAATATATATATAGAGAGTGTGTGTGTGTGTACCCTGTGATGGGTTGGCACTCCGCCCAATGAGCCTGAGGCACAGGCTCCCCGTGACCCGAGAATAGATCGGATAAGCGGTAGACAATGAATGAATATATATATAAATATATATATTCATTGTCTACCGCTTATCCGGATCCACTGACCAGGATGGTTATGTTAAAGTTTTTTTTTTATATGTATATTATATATATATATTATAACCGTATATATACTATATATAAAAACAACTTTAACATAACCCTGGTGAGCAAGGTGACCGTAACGACTGTTAACAAGGCACCAGAAAGACTGGCTTTTACAATACACCTTACTAACATCCACAACAAACCACAAAGCTTCAGACAAACAAACATGAAACATTTAAATATAATTATTCAATTTAATAGGCCTTCAGTCATTTATTGTATGTTATAATATATGACGCCTGTGAGATATATATATATATATATAAAAACATATAAAAACAACTTTAACCATCCTGGTCAGTGGATCCGGAGTCAGTCCCAGCAACATGGACGGGCATGAGGTTTGAATACATATAGGATGGAATGCAAGTCCATCACAGAGTGCCACACACACACTCACACATACAATCACACACTCATTTAGAATAGCCAGTCCGTTCTGGGTTACAGTAGCACCCATAGTGGACCCCCATAGTGGTGGCTCAAGTGGTTAAGGCTTAGGGTCCCTGCTTGGAAGGTTGGGGTTCAAGCCCCAGTACTGCCAATCTACCAATGTTGGGCCTGTAATCTATGACATGCATGTAATCTATGACATGTTGGGCCTGTAATCTATAGAAGCATTCTTCTGTAATGTTTGTGTGGCAATAATCAAAACTTTTTCTTCTTTTTGTTTGAATTGCAGTTGTGTGCATTGAAGTTTTAAATGGGGTTACACAATGGTTTAAGGCAGGGGTTGTCAAAGGTCCAAATCTGAATTTTCATCAATGTCAAAGGTCTGGTTAAAGCAAAGCTTGTTTTTAATAAACATGCATACCATGCATAACAAATCAACAGAATAAAATAAAAAATAAAGTGCCTTTTACATTCAAAATACACGAATAACAAGTGCAAAAGTGGCAAAACAATGAATTCAAGTGTCAGCATTTTTTGTCAAAAAACACAACAAGAGGTAGGCCAAAAATTACATGGAGCAAAATACAGAGCAGTCTAATGTGAGAAATGACACTGCCTCTCTTCCATCAGTTGCCTAATCTGTGGCAGAAAAGGTGTGGTTGCTAGACAGAGACACTTGCCTAAATGTTCATTAGTCATGCTAATGAATAGGTCTTAGTGACTTTCTCAGGGACCCGGGTTACATATGTAACCTGGTGTAGTACCCTTTCTAGGGAACTCAACGCTGCGTCATGGCTGACACTATGGGAACACCAATACCAACGCTGCCATACGCCGGGAGATGTCTGTCCTGGAGGTTGTGAAAGAGCACAAACAAGCCAGGAGCAGAGCATCATTAGCCTCATAACAGCCAGGACACAGGAGTGGGGTCCAGCTCCAGGTTACAGAACCCGATAAAGGTGTGCGGAGAGGACCAACCTGCCGCAGCATAAACATCCTGGGGGAATGCCTAGCCAGGGTGCTGTATAAGGCAATACACCACTGTGGTGAAGTGTCGTCCGATTACCCCGCTCAAACATCATACACTTACTGGATGTCATGACAACAATGTAATGAAACTACAACTTTCATTTTCATTTATCTCCAAAAACACATTAAAAATTAAACAAATGATTTAGTCTGAATGAGTCCACTCCGTCAGGATTTTGCTATAAGCATGAGCCCCGTCAGACTGGTCGTGGAGGTGGTGTTGCAACTATTTATAGCAACTCTCTTACCGTTACTCAGAAAACAGGAACCAGGTTTAACTCATTCGAAGTGCTTGTCCTTAATGTTACACTCACAGACATAAATAAAAAATCTCTACTATATCTTGCGCTGGCCACCATATATAGGCCCCCAGGGCCCTACGCTGATTTTCTTAAAGAGTTTGCACATTTACTCTCAGACCTACTGATTAATTTTGACAAGGTGTTGATTGTAGGAGACTTTAACATTCATGTAGACGATTCCAATGATGCCTTAGGACTCGCATTTATGGATTTATTAAATTCTTTTGGGGTTAAACAATACATTACTAGACCAACTCATCATTTTAATCATACGCTAGATTTAATTATATCACATGGAACAGATGTCACTGATATAGATATTTTACCTCAAAGTGATGATATCACAGACCATCACCTCTTAGTGTACACTCTACCTGTAGAACATATTAGACATGTCTCTCCTCGTTATCGATTCGGTAGAACTATTATCCCGACCACTAAAGACAAATTCACAAGTAATCTACCGGATCTGTCTCAACTTATTCTGTCTCTGTGGCTTTTTTTAACAGGCTCCTGGCAGTTGGTCAAAGTGATTACTGCTGAGAACGACAATGTGTATCAATGTATAACAGAACCGGAGATGGAAAACCCAAAATACAACTGGAGCAGGTAAATGCATGCTTCTAATTGGATAAGGTTCATAACATGTTAAAGGAAAGGATTTTAGTTTTATAGTAACTATAATCTATATAACAGATGTGCAACAGTAAAGATGTTAAGTTAGAGAGAGCGTGAGAAAGAAAGAAAATGTTAAAGAGAGTGCAAAGAAAGAAAGTGTTAGAGAGAGTGAAAAAGAAAGAAGGAAAGTGTTAGGAAGTAGAGGGCAAGAAGCCTTTATTATCGCCACACATACACTACAGCACAGTGGAATTCTTTTCTTCACATATCCCAGCTGAGGAAGTTGGGGTCAGAGTGCAGGGGCAGCTATGATACAGCGCTCCTGGAGAAGAGAGGGGTAAGGGCCTTGCTCAATTGCCTAACAGTGGAGCTTGGTGGAGAGAGAGAGAGAGAGAGAAAGTGAGAAAGAAAGAGAGAAAGAAAGAGAGAACGAAAGAGAGAAAGAAAGAAAGAAAGAAAGAAAGAAAGAAAGAAAGAAAGAAAGAAAGAAAGAAAGAAAGAAAGAGGTTGATAGATAGATAGATAGATAGATAGATAGATAGATAGATAGATAGATAGATAGATAGATAGATAGATAGATATATATGTGTCATAGTCAGCATATGAGCAGGAAAGGAGTAAAGTGAATGGATGGTAACAGCAGATGAACAGCAGGAGTGTGTGGTCAGGAGTGGCTTCCTATCATGTGATTGGGAAAGTGACTATTCAGGAGTCAAGATTTTTAGTTCCGTAACAGGTTTGTAGTGAAACTGTATTTTCATTGTAAAGTACAATTTCAAGATGTTTGTGGGAACCAGAAGTGAAAAGACATGTAAAGTCCGAAGTCTTGTCTACTTTGAAATGTGATTAGAACAGTATTGGTTTTAGATCAGTTAATACACAAATACAATATTTTGGTTAAATCTGTAACACAGACCATACCAATCACCGTTTTAACAGGGTCAATCATCATTAACGTTATTGGTAACGTAAGCCAGCTAGCGTGTTGCTAAGCTACTCTCACTTTGTTCACTGTTGTTGCTGTGCTGTAACCACTGTGAGTCCACAATGTTGCACTAGTGTTTAAAGTTCATTACAGTAGAACAGTAATAACTCAAGTACTCAAGCCACTCAAGTAACACTAGCTTTTTTTAATGAGCTTAGCATGCTCTGACCGATTAAACAAAAGAGAGGTGTCATTTTTTCTTTCATTTTTTAAAAACTTTTTAAACAAAAGACATGCTTTTGTAGAGGTGTCATTTTTTTCACTTCTCATCTCTAATGACATCATTGCAACTTATAAATTACAACTTACAGCACACCAGTGAGCACAGTATATCTCCCTCCCTTCTTTTTCTGACTTTCTACATAGAAAGGACCGAGCTGGACTTCCAGCAGGAGTCAGAGCAGAAGCGGACAGGCTGTATTTTCTAAAACTGAATCCTGAACACAACGGTCTGTACATCTGCGAGGTTGTGAACCATAAAGTTGCTGCATCTGGTGCAATTTATCGACACATCATAGACACCAAAGAGCATTCAGAGCTTTAACAGGTAACAGATGCCTACTGAATATTTTAATGGGATGCAAAACTTTTAAGGCAGCTCTTAAAAATGTTCAGTGACCTCTAGCTAGACTTAACATCCAGTCCATCATGTTCTGGGAGTGGAACATATCTTGTCGAAGAGAGACGTCAGAGGAGGATGGACGGACTAGTTTGACCCTGTAATAACTCGAATTATTATTATATATACGTTATCTGCTACACACCCTTATTTAAACCGACTTGTAGAAGAGATTTGTAGAAGAGTCTCTATTAAAAACACATCCTCAGGCTAGTTCACTAGGTACAGGATTAAAAATGCCACCAGTCTAAAACCGTGTTAGCCTGCTGAGCATTTTACCACAGAATAAAAAATCAAACACAATATAAGGATTTAGACAAGAAATCTGACGCTACAGCTTGCACAAGTTCTGTACCCTGGTCTTTTTCCATCCTTTAACTGTTGTCTAGTCTGATTTTTCTCATTAATAAGGCATTTCCACCCTTGGAACTGAACTTTCACTTATGTACCATTTTGTGTTCTTGTTTGTGTAAAATTTCCAAGATCAGCAGTTTCTGAAGCACTCAAACTGCATCACGTACTGTCTAGCACTCAAGTCACTGAGATCATATTTTCCCACTTGCTCAGCTGCATTGCTCAGCTGCCACATTATTTTTTTTTTTTGTGAGTTATTTTATTGTGACAGGATATTGGATTTCTGCAGCTTTTTTATTTTTTTAAGTTATTTGTGATTTTTAATTCGAAACTATTTCAATTGGCAAAATTGCAAGCACAGAGTTCTTTTAAACTCCTACCAGAAGACATATGTGTTATAACTTTCTGTGATACTAATGTACTTATGTCTTAGACATGCGAATGCAAGTGGGTTTTGGCCGAACGCCTGATGTAGGCACACGATATCTCTCGATCCAGCTGTGCAGGAAATAGCATTCTCCTCCAGTTCTAAATCTTCCTGGATGATCAGAACACTGCAATTTCACCAGAAATAAGATTAAGAACCAGGAGAATAAGGGTCAGGATATAATCAAAAAGATTATCAAAGACAGCTTGGGCACCCCTTAGTCTAAACATACACTATATACACTATATAAAAGTTTTGGGATGTCTGCCTTTACATGCACATGAACTTTAATGACATCCCACTCTTAATCCAAAGGGTTTAAGATGGATTTAGCCCACCCTTTGCAGCTATAACAGATTCAACTCTTCTGGGAAGGCTTTCCACAAGGTTTAGGAGTGTGTTTGTGGGAATTTTTGATCATTCCTCTAGAAGTGCATTTGTGAGGTCAGGCACTGATGTTGGACGAGAAGGTCTGGCTCGCAGTCTCCGCTTTAATTCATCTCAAAGGTGTTCTATCAGGTTGAGGTCAGGACTCTGTGCAGGACAGTCAAGTTCCTCCACACCAAACTCACTCATCCATGTGTTTATGGACCTTGTTTGTGCACTAGTGTGCAGACATGTTGGAACAGGAAGGGAATATCCCCAAACTGTTCCCACAAAGTTGGGAACAGGAAATTGTCTGAAGTGTCTTGGTATGCTGAAGCAATAAGAGTTCCTTTCACTGACACTAATGAGCCAAGCCCAACCTCTGAGAAACATCCCCACACCATAATCCCCCATCCATTAAACTTTACACTTGGCACAATGCAGTCAAGCAAGTACCGTTCTCCTGAGAAACCACCAAACGCAGACTCATCCATGGATTGCCAGACAGAGAAGCGTGATTTTTTCACAGCAGAGAACACTTCCACTTCATGGCTGAGTTTCTGTTGTTCCCAATTGCCTCCACTTTGTTATAATACCACTAACAGTTGATTGTGGAATATTTAGTAGTGAGGACATTTTACAAATGCTTGAATTCACTGCACTCCTAAGAGCAACTTATTTTTCCCAAATGTTTGTAGAAGCAGTCTGCATGCCTAGGTGCTCTATTTTATACACCTGTGGTCTTGGAAGTGATTGTAACACCTGAATTCAATGATTTGGAGGGGTGTCCTAAAACTTTTGGTAATACAGTGTATATTTAAATTATATAGAATATCTAGAGTTAGAGAGAGATTAGAACACCACAAAACCACCATGAATGAATAGAATATAAAAGCTGTAGATTCAGGCTGATAACGAGTAAGGCACTGTGTATCTGAGGCATGACTTTAAGGTCATGAATGCCTTTATGTGTCTTTGCCACTCTCCCCTTACTATTATACAGTACACACAACTTAAAAATAATTGTTGTATTCTTTATTGTATATCTATTTATTTATGAATAGGTAAAAAAAAAAAAAAAAAGAATAAGACATGGCAGGCTAATGTGTTTTATTGACTAGCTGCTTTACAAAGTCAGCTGTGTTTGGTTTACACTGTACCTTGTTATTTTTTCCATTTGTTTTTCTAGAAACTGTGAAACAGCTTCCAGGAAGAATGTGAAGAAATACTCTTCAAAATAAAGAAGACTGATTTGTGCTCAAAGTGATTCAAAGTTACTGTAATTATCTATTACACATCTACATGCCCCAATTAAAACCCATAATTATGTGCCGTTACTGTTCCATTAACCCTTAATTGCTCACTAATATAAACAAGATCACTATAAGTCGCTCTAGAAAGGGCTAAATGCTTGAAATATCTTTTTTTTCTCCAGCTTTGCAATATTATGTGTAGTTTTATTATGAAATGAAATACATGTAAGCACTCTATCTTGTTAATTTAAAGTAGGTTATTTTTAAGGTAAAGTAAGGAAGCATGTCATACTTGAAGACTTTTCTGAAGTCACATGATTTCACAGAAGGTTGGTGTACATGTACATTTCACATAGTGCAGTAATGAATGAGGGCTGGGAGAAGTCGCATCGAGATAAGCGTAGGTAGCGTAAGCTTGCTTGCTATAGGGCAAGCGGACTGTTACATACTTAATAAAAATGTACTGTAGCAAGTTTCTTGAATATAGTCAAAATGATCTAGTAGTATTTTCTATTCAACGATCAAGATGAACGATCAAGATGATCAATCCTTTTTCTAGACATATTTCATTGTTATTTTGGCTGATTATTTTTCTCATTTTAAACATTCATTTCCAAAAATGATCTGCCAATAGCACAGGAAAACTTAAAGCGTAAACTTTAGTTCCATTTAATTTGTATGACATTTTTAACAATGCACAATTTCACAAGATAGAATTACAGAAATATAAAAATTCATAATAAAAATAATGACATTTTTAATTAAAATTTGTATTGATCCCCAAACAGCAAGCCAGAGACAGGCCAAATTTTTTAAAATATGCCTAGAAATCTTATAATAAGAAATAGTATATACATTTGGCTAAATTCAAGATGTTATCACTGGCTAAGTTATTTGTTATATGATGTTATTTTTTTTTTGCAGTGTACTGGGGCAGTAGTAGCTCAAGGCTTAAGGTATTGGGCTCCTGGGCTACTGCTGTGATGGTGACAAATTTAAATCCCAGCATTGCCAAGCTGCCACGATTATATCCTTGAATAACTGAATTAACTGGTTTTCTGGAAGTCATTTTTGGATTAAATGAATCAGCCAAGGGGGCACAGTGGCTTAGTGGTTAGCATGTTTGCCTCACACCTCCAGGGTTGGGGGTTCGATTCCCGCCTCCACTGTGTGTGTGTGTGGAGTTTGCATGTTCTCCCCGTGCCTCGAGGGTTTCCTCCCCTGGTCTAAAGACATGCATTGTAGGTTGATTGGCATCTCTAAATTGTCCGTTGTGTGTGTGTCCTGCGATGGGTTGGCACTCCGTCCAGGGTGTATCCTGCCATGATGCCTGAGATAGGCACAGGTTCCCTGTGACCCAAGAATAGATCGGATAAGCGGTATTCAATGAATGAATGAATCAGCCAAATGAGCCAAACAAACTCTTCAAAATATCACAATATCATTAAAAATGACGAGGGAAAAAAAGAGAAAATTTCCATGATCTTCCTTTTGCACATGTGAAGTGATTTTAACACTGATTTTGAATAAAAGACTATGCAATTAGCACAAATTATTTCACTTCTGTTTCACTTCTGTTATTTCACTTCTGTTATTCTTTAGCTATAATGTTTTTCCTTCCTGAAATCCATTTCCTGTAGCACGTCTGTAATTTGGATTCCTTAATGACCTCAAGATGATGGTGTTAACATTACAGGATGACTACAAGAGAGTTTACTGCCTGTTCAGACTGAATGACATTCCTGTAGCAATCCACATAATGGCATCTGAAATATAATTATCTATGTAAGCAGACAATTCAGTTCTGATCTGAAGATCAGACAGACGCCTTTATATCTTTCATCGTCTACTTGCAGTGCCCGTGTTTGGGTGTGTGGTAAATTCTTTTAGACTACACGTAGGCTCTTCAAAATGCGGGTCATCCTGTGCATGAACCACTCTGGATTAAGCCAGATGGCATAAAATAGATCAAACACTTACTCAAACACTCTTTCATGGTTGTTGGTTGTGAATTAATTTTCATGCTGCACAATGACAACAGTACAGTCTCACTATCTAAGGCATGAAGGAGGTAATCTACGCTCTATTGAATGAGGTCATGTTTGTTTATTCAACACGCCCATTTTCAGAAGTGTTCAGCTGTGGAAGGATATGGACTTTAACCAAAGTTAACTTAGCTGGTCCACAAATTTAAAATCAACAAAAGGCTTCAGTTTTCTTTACAGAGCTTAATGTCATTGGGATGTTATGATGAGTGTGTGTGGTCTTGGTTTATGTGTCTGTTGTTCTGTGTGCGCCTGTACTTCCCTTCTAACTTCACGCCCCCCTTAGAATGTCAAAGTGCTTTGATATGTGCCTTCATTGGTAGGAGATTTAAAAAAAAAAAAAAAGTATCATGTCCTTGCAAGTTTTTACCAATTTGAGTTGTTTTTTACAAGTCTGTAAAATCCCAGAGAGACTGTTATGTAAGTGCATGTTTAACATGATACACAATCCTCTTTCCATTCATCCATGTGCTAAGAAGATGTCAAATTACTTTCCTGGTTGAGGGCCCAGTACCTGGAACTTTGGTAGTCAAGAACTCTGGAGAACTTTTCTGCTTGATTGCTACTGTTAATTATAACTTCTCCCACAATACAGCATGACAACGTGCTTTACGTCAAACGACCTTTCAGCGTCCTTGACTACAGAACCTGCTCAACTTCTTTTATAAGTCCCAGTTATTTACAGAATTATTTACAGACTACTGCAACTCTTGACATACTAGTGTTGTTATTGATCATGCATGCCATGCATGCCTGCCTGATTCATAGTTTTCCTCATGTGACACCCTTAAGCATGTTCATAGCACATAGCACTGTCTATCGAGCCTAGATCCATCTGTTAAAGCCACATGTCTTTTGCAATATCTGAGTTTGAGAGGTTATGGTGGATTGGAAGGAAAGATGGTATGATTGTAAATGGATGTTGTGCAATCTAGCAGAGCAAAGCAGAAGAGTTGAGGTTTGGACACACAGCGCTTTGACTTAACAACCAAACATGTACCAAGAAGCAGTATGTTTGGATATGTGTGTCATAGCAAGGAGTTATTGCTGAATATGCTACACAATATGATGGCTTTGCTATTGATGTTTAGCAAGGAAACAAGTGAATTACAATACTCCACTAGTTCCTAAGTAGACTGACTGAGCCAGTGAGCAGGTTCAATAGCCAAGCTTCTACTCCTGAGCCAATGAACAAGGCCCTTAATCCTCAGTTATATAAAATTAGATAATTGTCACTCGCTCTGGATATAGTTGTCTGCCAAATGCTGTAAACGTAAAGGACATTGACCCCATTTTATAAGTGATAGTGATAATTCTTGATTAGAATACTGTAAGTACACTGGTTGTGTATGTTGTAGATGGGTGCAGT
Organism: Hemibagrus guttatus; assembly: GCA_033459395.1. NCBI lineage: Eukaryota > Metazoa > Chordata > Actinopteri > Siluriformes > Bagridae > Hemibagrus > Hemibagrus guttatus. The sequence goes on along the minus strand of JAUCMX010000006.1, from coordinate 7,218,648 downwards.
CTGAAGGTCTTTAAATGATCAGTACATTGTCATACTCAGTGCAAGTCGCAGTCAAATTGAAACTATAAATCAGTTTGAATATCAAGCCTTAAGTGTATGAAGCAGGCGTTGGAAAGTTAAAGTCCATCTCTAGTAGTCCAAATCTTAGCAGGGAACAGATGTTAGATGTGGCTTGTGCCAAAGACGTCAGCTAATAAAAACAGCATGATAAAACGCATTCGTTGCATTTTGCAATTCTCTTGATGCATTTTTTTTCCACATAAATTAGTATTTCATTGAAGAATAAGAATAGCACTGTTTCACAATACTGACTCTATTAAAGTACATGTACTATAGCACAAACTAAACAGAAATCAAAATCCTTTATTTTTTCTAGATATTTATACAAAATTAATATCATTATCAGTGCTGTAGATGGAGCGTAAATGACAAAAGAGCTCAGAGTTCAGAACCGTGCTCACTGAATGCAATAAAAAATGACTTACAGATTGTTCTGCATGTATGTCTGCTCTGCAGAGATGCTGACTGTGTGGATTTAAACTATAAAAGCCACCGTGGCCTTGGCTAAACTGTCTGTACTGACTATAAATTGAAAGAAAGAAAAAACAGGGACCTATGCTTCGCATTCTTGAATTTACTGCATGCTTCCTGTTTGAGAAAGTTATATCGTTTTATTAGCTAGTCGCATGGTCAAATGGAAAGACTTCAACAGCTGAATATCTAATACTGCTATAAAATAACAGCTCCTTCATAGACAAATGGGTGTGTAATAATGTTTGAGTAGTGATCACATTCAACAGTGAATACACTTGTGAAGAAAAAAAAAAAAAGGAAAAAAAAGAAAGCTTTAGGAACTTCAGTGGGGTCAACAGTGTGTATCATCGGTCATGCTAGTTCCAGCTACAAAGAATTAATATTACCATGCCTAACATACTACAACAGGCTGTTTTTCTGGGTGTGCAACATTTTGTAAATCACAAAAGTATAATATAATAAGTAGTAGTATAGTGGCCTCCACCTGTAAAACCATTCCTGTTTTGGGGTCATCTCATTGTTGCACATCTAGTGCACCTGTTGTTAATTTCATTAACACCAAAGCAGCTGAAACTGATTAACAACCCCCTCTACTACTTAACTGACCAGATCAATATCCCAGGAGTTTAATTGACTTGCTTGCTACTCTTTGTTTTTATACTCAGGGTACTTTTATTTTGCTTTCGTGTTTATTTTGTAATGTTTTATTTTGAAACGTCTGGTCGCGCTTTGATGATGTCGTTAAACGTTAAACAGTGTTTAGTGTCCAGTTATCGGGAAATTCTGCAGGTAGGTATGTATATTATGTGGTCTTTATTAAAAAATGGTGTTTTGATGTTATTTAAAACACTTCTTTTAGATGATACTGTGTAATAGGCATGCGATGTTATATATGTCTTAGTACATTGCACCGAGGGTATGAATGAGTTTTATTATGAATAGCAGTATTTTATTTAAAAAAAAAAAAAAAATATATATATATATATATATAGATTGAATAGCGCTAGCTGGTGTAATATGGCGGTCTTACAGAAGGCTGTGTATGAAACAGAGACAGATGCTATGTCTCAAAACACTCTTTGTTCACTCGTTCACTATTCACTATGCAGGCTGTATGGAGTATTATATATATATAGGGAGAGGACACCGGAAACACTTAACTTGTGACGTGGAATTCCTAGGGTACAAGTTACCTAGCAACCAGACACCACAAGGATGCATAAATATTACATGAGGTTTTATACAAAATTATTAATTGATTGAACAGGGTAATGTGTTGGGGAAAAAAAAAATACACAATACACATTTTTGTATTGGAACATTTGTTTATATATCTATCTTTTTATTTGTTTGTTTGTTTATTTATTTATTTAGTATTAGAATGCATTTATTATGCATTTGTTTATATATGCAAATGAGGCCTTGAATAATTAAATATGCAAATATACTGTAGTATAATTTTTTTTTAATGACAGAATTACACATCTAGACAGACACACACACACACACACACACACACACACACACACACACAAATCAAATTAACTTTGTTTCTTTTGGGTACATTGCCACTAGAAAGTTTGTCAACCCTTCACAATTTACTGTATTTGACCAGAAATGTGATCAGATCTTCAGCTTGGTCCTAAAACTAAATAAACAGCAAAATTGATCCAATATGAAATATCCTTAATGAAGACTCTTTAGAGAAAAGTTAATGCAGGCAGGCGTCACATACAGTATAATACAGCAGTTAGATCAGACCGGTCAACTAATCTGGTTGGTCAAACAGATAACACACCCATAACCACACTGAGATGTTTTACTGTGTGCATCACTCCACTCATCTGTGGATGAATTAGAGCTAAGACTCTGAGCCAATTCTCTGAGACATCTGCCCATGAACATGAACGTTATATGGAGTTGGCCCGCTTCAACTCTTCTGGGAAGGCTTTCCATAAGGTTTAGGGGTGTGTTTATGGGAATTTTTGACCGTTTCTCTAGAAGCTCATTTTTGAAAATCTCTAATTCATTCCAAAGCTGTTCTATTGGGTTGCGGTCAGGACAGGACTGTTTCCACAAATTTGGGAGCATTAAATTGTCCAAAACGTCTTGGTATGCTGAAGCATTAAGAGTTCCTTTCACTGGAACTAAGGGGCCGAATCTGACCCCTGAAAAACAACACCTGAATTCAATGATCGATCTATCTATCTATCTATCTATCTATCTATCTATCTATCTCACCGAAAGTAGAAGGCTGTTATTATAAATTGTCCTAAAGTATATTCTCTTAACAGTTCTTTTAAAATGCTAATAATTTGGGTTAATTCAGTGTTCTAGGTGCGATCATGTCTTTCACTGAAATCTCTGTGTTGTTGTTGCTGTTATATATCCAGGGAGTTGAATCCTTGTCCTTTATTTTCCTCAGGATGATGGTGTGGATGATTTAACCGTCTCTATCAGCATTAGACCTTCATATGGTGATGGGACCTGATTCTCTTTACAGGATGTTAATCAGAAACTACATGATGTCGTAGACTTTTAGTTGCTTTGTAAGATTCTGTAATATTTGGGTGTCCATTAAAATAGGTGAAAATTTGAAGGACAAACCTGAGCTAATGAACAGAGAAGCCAAATGCAGATGTTTCCAGCACAATGTAAATTCCTCGTCCTACCGTCATGTATAAATATGCTGAGCAGTCCCACATGACCTCAATTTTGGTTCAAAATGGTAAGAGGAAAAGATCTGAGTGACTTTGAAAGAGGGTTCATCATTGGGGCACGGATGGCAGGAGCTTCAGTCACAAAGATCGCTCAGCTGGCTTGTGTTTCCATAGGAACGGTGACTAAAGTGACCTCTGCGTTCAGGGCAATGGGAAAGACATCAGTAAACAGAGCTGGAAACTGCGGGCGAAAACGCAGATTCAGTGAGTGTGACGCTCGCGCGCTAGTGCACTACGTCGAGAAAAACAAAACAGCGACGGTTATTCAAGTGACGGAGAATATTAACGCAAAGCGTGATCAGACCGTGTCCACAAGAACGGTCCGTCGGCAGCTTCAACGAGAGGGATACAGCAGGGTTCCGGTGTATAAACCCCTGATTACAAGCACAAAACAAACAGAGGTCTACAGTGACACGGAAAAAAAGTGATCTAGTCTGCTGAGTCAACCTTCATCATATTGTAGCTTGACCCCTGTATTAAAAATGCCATTGTTATGGTTTGTGGGGCATTTATTTATATTGCTGGAATGTTTTAGGCTCTCTAAGAGGGAAACGCTGCAATTGCATATAAAGTTCTCCTAACTCATCACCGCAATGTGGACTGTGAAGATGGAGGCTTTCGAAATCGATGACGCATTTTTAGTCATGTGACCAAATCAGCATACATTCAGAATACAGTCTCGCTCGCTTCTGCAACTTTATACTCTTGTGTTCCTCGCAGCAGCAACTCCACCTCACCTCACCTCACCTCAGTGTCGGTCTATTTAAAGAGCTCAGTGCTTTTCCTCGACATATCACCGCCACGCTTCAGAGAGCCGGACAGTAAAGGAACGTCAGGCGGAAATGACACGGGTCGAAGCGTCTTACCTCGTACTCGTGCGCAGTACAGGGACCTGAGAGTTTTCAGACGTTTCGGTGTGGATGACCAAATTTGGGAAACGATCGAAAATGCTAATGTGGACGCGGAGCATTTTTAAGACGAAAACACCATTTTCAAATTTATCCGGATTAGTCTAGTCGTAACCTAAGACACTTTATGTCTTTATATACTATAAAATTGTGCTAGTTGGTATGGTGCATCACTGTCAGAAACATGCACTACAACCACAAGCATCTACAAGCTCTGTGAACCCAGGAAATGTATTCATATGCTTCTGTAAGCAATTAATTGTGTTTGTGGTGATTGTAATCTTTTGTTGCTGTCACTTGCCAGCTCTTTTTTTTTCTTCTTGTACAACTCTCTGCTCATGGGAACAAACTTGGTATGAGAGCTAAGACACAGAAAGGCATGTTTCTGCAACCTGTGGTTAAAGTTATGAGTTGTGTGATATTTTCAGACTGTAGAGTCAGCAAATGTTTCTTAAATGCCACAGGGTAAAGCTTAGTTCTTTAAAAAGGTAATTGATTTTAATAAAATAAATAAATTAAAAAATAAAAAAGCAAGACTTGGCAGACTTTACTATTACAGCAGCAGCACTTAAAACAAAGCATGGATGAGGCCTGGAAAATACACAGGTTCAGAAAAGCCCTTCAGGACATCCATGTGGAGGGTGAGCTAGGAGCCAAGAGTTTCGGGATCAGCCAACGTGATCACTTTAATCAGCATGAAAAGCTAAGAAGAGAGAAACCAAACAGATATTTTATGTTCTCATCCTGTGGTTGTTGTAAAAGCATGTAAGTGAACATCTTGCAGGTTTCGACCATAGACCATACTAGAAGAAAGAATCAGAATCAGAACAAAACCTGGGCCGTGGTGGCGAGTGTACTGGATCCTGCCACTGGACCACCAGGGACTCCAGGCGTTCCTGATAACAAAATTTCACTCAGGTCCCATGAGATGAGAAGATTCAGATCTATTACTGTAGGATGAAAATTCCTGGCTCTAGTACAGCTGCTGCATTCTGGATAAACAAGGGCCTGTTTACACACTTACTGGAACATTCAGACATCAGGATGATTTTTTTTTTTACCTAGCAATGTTTCCGAGATGAAAAAAAGAATAACTACTATGACTATTAATATTTTCTACATGAGCTTCAAATGAGACACTGTGATTAATAGCTGCAACAAGGCTTTCACTGTTGCTCATAACAAAAAAAAAAAAAAAGATCTTTCGTTTTGATAAAACCAGAAACTTCCTGCTGCTGGCACTTGTTATGACACTATCGAAACTAAGAAAGAGCCTGGTTTCAATAAAATACACATCCGTGCAGGACTGTAAGCTACTTCTATGTTTATGATCATTTTTCACAGGTATAAGGTAGCATAGAGTGGATAAAAAGTTTATACACACTCCTGTTAAAATGATTCTGTGATCCTTTTTCCATCTTTAAAGGGAAATAGCAACCAACAAAAATGGTGCAAAAACAAATATTTTAATGAAGGTTTCAGGGGATCTCAGAGTTCTTAGAATTGTGTTTTGCAGAATGAAACAATGGAAGCATTCAGCAGCTAGCTGATTAATGGTGCCTGCTATTAAAAACAGGAAGTAAAACAGGAAGTATTTGCTTGTTTTTTGGGTCAGCATTCTTGGTTTTGGATGATCTAATAGCACCAGTGGATTTCCATTACACCTGATATCATCACAGATCTATAAGTGAAGCATTGATGGTGGAAGAGCGCTACAGAAAATTGAAAATATTGTGAGGATATATATTTATAAATAAGTGTGAGACTGCAATGTACAATAAAGCATAATGCTGGATTTTAACAAGTACACAAGTTTCAGAATAAACTAGACAAACCTTTACGTGTGGTAGACCTCATCGTTTCTATCATTACATACGTAACTCACAGCGTATTTGATACAAAACTATGGACAGAGATATCAGCTAATCCTGATATGAACTCTGAACAAGCTGGTGGCACGTTAGCGTTACGCTAATTATAACTTTTCTATATTTTATTATGAATATAAATGAAATATAAATGAAATAATCTATATATACAAAGTATTCAAAAGTACAAAATGTATTCAAAAATAGAAATGAAAAATAAATCAAATATTCTATGTATACAAAATGTATTTAAAAAAAAGAAATGTATTTAAAGATATTTCTCACCCTTTAAACCCAATGACTTTGTTGGGGTTACAGTTTACAGTTACAGTGAAAAAAGCTAATCTGCTTCCAGAGAAAATGACATGAGCCAACAATGTTTAGTGTTCTACTTGATATGAAAAAGACTTACATAGACAAAAGGATATTATACTGATTTTAAGAAGAAAAGCATGGAATGTATGACTACTAGGTCACCTGAAGTCTAAAAAAGCAACCGGTCTCAGTTATCAGTCTGTTGTATATAAATATTTGCCAAACTGAGAAAAAAAAAATAGATCTAAAATGGGGGATACACATTTTCTATCTTGCATGTAAAAGCTGACTCATACACCGATCAGGCATAATATTATGACTACCTGCCTAATATTGTGTTGGTCCCTTTGGAACCCCGCCGTCGAGCCATGGACTCCATTAGATTCCTGAAGGTGTGCTGTGGTATCTGGCACCAAGATGTTAGCAGAGGTTGGGAGGTGGGGCCCACGCAAGTTATAGGACTTAAAGGATACTTACAGGACTTAAAAACTTTTGATAGATACTGACCACTGCAGCCCTGGGAACACCCCACAAGAGCTGCAGTTTTGGAGATGCTCTGATCCAGTGGTCTAGCCATAAACAATTTGGCCCTTCGTCAAACTCGCTCAAATCCTTACGCTCGTCCATTTTTCCTGCTTCTAACACATCAACTTTGAGGACAAAATGTTCACTTGCTGCCTAATATATCCCACCCACTAACAGGTGCCATGATGAGATCATCAGTGTTATTCACTTCACCTCTCACTGCTCATAACGTTATGTCTGATCGGTGTATCTGTCTTAAATTCCCTTTGTGAACATTTCACTCAGACAGATTTATCTAAATCTATTAAAATCTATTAAAAAAATTTTAAAAACAATGTGGTGCTTCGATGTGTCTTAAATTGACTTTGTGGATACTTTACTCACCAACAAAGACAGATTAATCCGAGTCCATTAAAAGCAAGTTGTTTATTAAGAAAAATCATGTTAACATAGGACAAAAAGTCATGATTGCTCAGAACATTCATTAACAGGTTCGACACTGAGGAAACCACATGTGCTTTGTAATCCTGGAAACAAAACCAGTCCCTGCGTTCTCCCAGTGTGTTGTAACGGGGAAAAAAGCATACATATAGATTGCTGATGTTTGGTGAAGAAATGATGAAATTTTGGTTAGCTCTGAGGCTTCTTCTGTTCCTACCATGTTCTAGGATCTCAGTAATAACTTACACAAATTCTGTACATAATTACAGCAGGCTTAATGCCTGACACAGCTCACAATAAAAAGGAAACAAAAAATACAGAATGCAGCCATGATAATAAGCCTCCTCTTTACAATGCTGGCCTTTTCAATATACAGCGAATAATGGATCTGAAAAATACAAGCGACTATTCTTCCACTCCAAAACAAGCACTGAAACGAAGCCCTTTACACCTGCAATTATTCCTGAAGTTATTCCGCTGTTTCTGCTCATTCGTTCTGATGTCCTGGGAAAAGGTGGGTGTGGCTTGATAATTAGCTTCTGTATCAGTAAAGCACAGTACGTAAGTCACTTTGGAAAATGTCACCCCAATACATTCATTTTCAAGTGTTATGCATGCGGGTGGTGATGAAGCTCAAGCAGAAAGCTTAAGACATGTAGAAATCTGCTGTTTCAATACAAAAACTCGAGACTCGCCAAATAAACAAAAACCAAAAGCCTGACACGATGATGTATAGACATAGATGGTGATAATGTCAATAATTTCTTAAATATGATTCACACCGCACCCTGATAGGAATGACTGAAAAAAAAAGGCATGGGGATGAAATATTTAAGGCTGATGTCGAGATGGCGGATGAGGAACGTGTGACCTTCATGATGATGCTGTTTGAAACACAACAACAAACCAAAGATCCAACAGCAAACCAGAAAACACTGCAACAACCTTGAAAACGCAACGCGAAAGAGAATTCCGTTAATTAATGAATGCTCGATGCTGATTGGCTACAGCACACATCAGTCTGAGAAACAGAGGCGGAGTCTGTTTACAGTTAATTAATTAACCAATACCTCTATTATTATTATTATTAATAATAATAATAATAATAATAATCAAAGGCATTCATGTGATGTTTGGTCAACTTGATGATTATGCAAATGCTGAATCCTTGCCTAAAGGAAGCCAGGTTGTTCAAAAGAAAGAATTTCTCTGTACTGTATCTTCATATCGTTTATTCATCATAAAATATCACTTATATTACGTTAGGTGTTATAAATGCTTAAACCTGTTTAATTAAACACGCATCGTCTTCTAAAAAGCGAGCTTTCTCTTGATCTGAAACTGAAAGAAGCTAGGGGGAAAAAATCTTCTCTTAAGCATGCTGTTTTTCGAGCGTATTAGCTCAGGAAAAGCATCCATGGCTCCGGTTAGCAGCAGACAGGAACTGGAAGATTTCCTCAAATTATTAAGGTTCTGGTGTAGAAAGCACTTTGGTTTTGTGGGACATGTGAGGTTCCTGTGACGTAACGTTACAGCGAGGTTGAATATCTGTACAATACACCAGCACTAATACCACAAACTAAACTATTAATAATACCACAATTCAAAAATGAATCACGCACACCGCAATCTCTCAGTATTCAGGCTTTCTGATTCAATCCAGGATAAAGAAATACCACAGCGACTAGGGGGATGCTGAGAGCACAGCTAGCTAACAGGAGAATATGGTAAAGCTCCATGCTTCAGACACATCACTCAGAGTCACAGCAGTCTACGTTTAATGCAGTTTTTGTGTTGGTTGAATATGATTAAGACCCTAAATCCATCACACAATCACTGGCATGTTATTAGCGTTCAGTGACGGTACTTTTTTTTCCTTTTCCATTGTCTGCATCGCTTTTCCGATCTATTCTCGGGTCACGGGGAGCCTGTGCCTATCTCATTCATCATCAGGCATCAAGGCAGGATACACCCTGGACGGAGTGCCAACCCATCGCAGGGCACACACACACTCTCATTCACTCACGCAATCACACACTACGGACAATTTAGAGATGCCAATTAACCTACAGTGCATGTCTTTGGACCGGGGGAGGAAACCCCTGAGGCACGGGGAGAACATGAAAACTCCACACACACGTGGCGGAGGCGGGAATCGAACCCCCAACCCAAAATGTGCTTTTTTTGAATGTCAACAATTGAAAGCACACTTAACCTTATCAAGACACCAATGTTTGCTGTATCAAATATAAGTTCTGTGTCTGGTTTTAACCCCTAATCCTGTTGTGTTTTCTGATTTGCTGTTGCATTTTTGCTTTGTTGACATCTTTTGCATGTATGAGCCATGAGCGTAAGCTTAGTGATGGTGATGTTATATTCAGTTCGTTACAGTTTTTCTCAAATGCGCACACAGGACTGTGTTATTAACCCTTTCATGTATAGTGTCATCCATATCGCTTTTTAAAATATTTTAGGAAAATGTTAAAGAGTAACTCTTTCAAATCAATTGAGAGCATTATTGCGAATTATTATAAAGTTCTGTAACATCTGTCGTTCTTGATCTTTATTAACTTTCTATATTAAAAATAAAATAAATTAAAAAAAGAAGGAAATTAAGTAAAAACGTGTTTTGGTGCCACTCTTAAACTGTTGTTTTTTACTTCCTTGCTTTATATAACAAACTGCTTATTTTCTATGTTCAGAAAATATCATTTCTAAAGAAAAATAAAATACATGTTTCATAAATAAATAAAATAAATGTTTCAGAAATTTGGAATATTTGGAAGAAAAAAAAGCTTTGATTTATTAGATTATTTCAGTGATACTGTTTTAGCCTTTTTTTCACTCAGAAAATCCATTTACTATTTAATAATACTAATATTTAGACAGAGTCTAAAGCCATGTGTGTCAAGAGTTTACGCATGAAAGGGTTAAATGTAGTGTCTTTATGGAGGAGCCATATTTCTAAAACTCCTGAAAACATTAACTGCAAAGAACCTTACACTGAACACAAGCTCCAAACTACAACATTCACTGACACTGATATATATATATATATATATATATATATATATATATATATATATATATATATATATATATATATATATATTTGAGGGCAGCTTCACATATTATGGAGCAAAGTTCCATGAGAGTTTTCATAAACCTGATGTGGTTCAAATGAACAAACTAAAGCAACACAACCTCACAGGTTCGCTGTGATTAACATGCTACTAAGGCTAACGTGCTAGTTAGCCGTGATATTCTGCAAACAGTAGCCTAATTGCGTCAGCACCAGAAAAATAGCTGCCCCTTATTCAGAATAAGCAGATAAATACACCCGATACCTTAGACGGATGTGGTTAATAACACAGCTTGGGTCTTGTTTTGCTAGGTGTCTAGTCTAATTAGCGTTGAGGTATTTTAAAGTAGTGACAGTGTGCAAGCAAAAGAGAAAAACTGCAATCCTGAGTCCACACAATAGTAACTGCGATACAAAGACCGAGACATAGATCAGCTCTTATCTATCGTATTGCACTTTCGGTATTCTTTAAAATCTCTGGAAGATTTCGAAGCATGTCATTGTGCTGGGATATGATGAAACTGTTTTGTTTTGAAAGCTGAGGTGAGCACTGTGTGTTCCTCTTGGTACAGTTGCCGCAACTCCCGATGAGGAGACTTCTCCTTTTGTGCTCCATCTGTCTGCAAAAACAACAACTGAGAACGTCTCCGAGTGAGTGGTTAGGTAAAGAGCTGATCTGGGATTGAATGTGAAGATCAGCATTAAGGGCTGGGCTATGTTGCATGGGTTATAGTCCTCATTATTGTTGTTACTGTTGTTTTCTCCCGACTTCGAAATAAAGCCTACGTAGACATGAATAGAAAAGTGCTCATTAAACATCAAATAGAGTCAGTCAGCCAGGATATGTTGGGTAGTCTGAAGTCTGCAGCTTGAGGTTTTTTTTCTGATAGAGATACATGATGCTCATGTAGTTGATGAGTAATAGAAAGTTTATCTCACCCCAAAACAGCTATTATCTAACATCCTCAAACCACATCCCTGTTTTTGGTTACACAGATAAGGTGATGTGGTTTTAAGGACACTGTGTGAATGAAAATGAATCTTCCTGTTACTATCATGAAGCTAGTAAGAAATGTAGGCATAAAAGACATAAATAATACACACAGGAGCACAAATACTCAGTAAAAGAAAGGAAGGACGCACCATTCATGCCTGGAGGTGCCTGGATGCTTTACTATTTCTGGTAGATTTTCTAAATGTGGACCACTTTTTCTTTTTTTGCCTTATAGAGGAGGTTTGTGACGGTATGCTGCTAAGCGTAAATGAAATCTGGAAAATAATCAAGGGAATCATCTATTATGAATTAAATAAGGAATAATGAATGAAGAAAAGTGAAATGCTACGAGAACAACGTTCTCTTCCAGTACACAATGAGTTAGTTACGACTGTATGTCCCAGTACTTGGATACTCTTTTACACTTACTACACACTCAAATATACTAAATATACTATATGGACTTTTTCTTCATAAATTGACATAATTTTAGTGCATAGTGATTGAGAGGCAGCAAAAGACAAATAGCGAAACGCGGCTCCTATTTTTATTTACCATGAAAGACATTGAAAGCTTAAACTACCGAGGGAATTATAGCTGGTATAGCTGCATTTATAAACATTATCTTGTGGGTGTGTCTCAGTCAGCTCTCTAGTTCAGTAGTAGTTCAGCCATTTTAAGGCTCTCTCTCTCTCCCTCTCTCTTTCTCTCTCTCTCTTTCTCTGTCTCTCTCTCCCTCTCTCTCTTTCCTAATCGGAAAAAAAATCTTCCAGTGCACTGAAATGCTCGCTCCTGGAAAAACATCCTACAATGAAACAATGCTCACAATGTTCCTTTACGAGACATCATGATGCCATATATCCTGAAGCCTCTCAGCTTGAACGCTCAGCCAAATGTAAGAAGCTTGTTATTGTTGCTGTAGCTCTATAATGCTCTATAATAGCTGGATGCTATAGTTAAATGAGTGGTTTTTAAATTTATTATGATTATTCGAGTCATTCGACTTTTCTCTCATCGCCGGGTTCGATTGTCAGTCAGGGCGTTGACCCAGCCGCTGGAGAGATAACTCTCTATCCCAAGGCCAGATAAAGGGGGCAGGGTTGCATCAGGGAAGGCATTCAGAGTGAAACCGCTGCCAAAGTCCTCTTAATAATAATCCTCTTTGGTGACCTTGAACAGGAAGCAGCCAACAACAATATCTGTGTTGAGTGTAGAATGATTTACAAAACATGACATACAAACTTAAATATTTTATGTTTGTATGTAGGGATAAATGTTCAGGATAAATAGTAACAACTTTAATCATTTTCTATGTTTCTATACTTCTGTAAAGTTGCTTTTTCAAAGCGCTATACAAATAAATTGAATGGAATGGAATGGAATGGAATGCTTGGGGTGGCTTAGTGGTTAGCACGTTTGCCTCACACCTCCAGGGTTGAGGGGTTCGATTCCCACCTCCTCCATGTGTGTGGAGTTTGCATGTTCTCCCCGTGCCTCGGGGGTTTCCTCCGGGTACTCCGAGTTTCCTCCCCCGGTCCAAAGACATGCATTGTAGGTTGATTGGCATCTCTAAATTGTCTGTAGTGTATGAGAGTGTGTGTGTTGGCACTCCGTTCAGGGTGTATCCTGCCTTGATGCCCAATGACGCACAGGCTCCCCGTGACCCAAGAATAGATCGGATAAGCGGTAGACAATGAATGAATGAATGAATGAATGAATGAATGAATGCTTGGGTTTTCTTTTCAGTGGAAAATGAAGAAATTAACATGTCGGCAGAAATTGAGTCCTGGTGTGTAGAGAGCCAGAGTCTTTAGCAGTGCCTGAATTTGTTTACCAGATATACTGATTCACCAGCTAGCGAGCTAGAGAGCTGATTGAGACGCACCCTGTAAGGTTATAGGGTGATTGGAATTAAAATAACAAGTGCAGATGAGTATCATTCAACCCCTTGTGGACCCTGCTTCCAAAAATCTGAAGGTAAGGTAGAGATGTTGTAGTAGTAAAATGAGATTATATAGCCAACAACTATGATGCAACAATTTAGGCATGGTTTTGGGTGAGATAGACTTCCATTATTTCCACCTACATTGCCTTCATAGATCCAGTGCAAAAAAAAAACAACTGATTAATTCTATTTCACCTGAAAGGACATCTGTATATATTGTAATATTCCTTGAACCTGATATTTGAAATGATGAAAATGATATGCAGTCAGTCAAATATGAAATGGGGAGACACTGTTTTGTATCAGAGGCATTGTTACAGTCTTCCTCAAAGGAAAACACACATACACACACCCCAACACACACGCTGCATAGTTCCATCATGTTCATTCATCATGAAGATGTGCAGAAAGAGAAACTGTCTCAATTCCTGTCTCACTTTCTTTTTCTGGTTTCACATGTTGTAGGCCACGTAAATGGGGTCGAGCTGATCGGCGAGGAAGCCATCACGCAGGTGCATGCGCTGCTTCTCCCCACGAGAGTTGATGGGGATAACGCCAGGGTCCACCACCACCACCACTCCCACGATCAGGTAGTGCTCTTCCAGAACCACGTTGGTGACGAGGGGAACGAGATCCAGAGCCTCCTGCTCCAAGCCTTCCAGCTCCACCACCACCACCAGCAGGTTAGTCCACGTAAACACGGCACTGCAGACGACAAACACACAGCGACGACTTTGAGCAGATTACATACAGAACAGGAAGAAAACGAGTAATAAAAGTAATAAATATCAGCACACGACTCAAGCTTCTCATGAGTCAGCTCTTGAGCTCTTTTAATTATTTGTGAGATTTTGGTTTCAGTTGCACAAAATGCTGTCGTTTCTCCAGATATACAAGATAATCAAGAGATATCAGATAATCAGTATACATGTGTTGAATACTAATTTTCGTATTTTTATGTCTTTAAACAGACGATTATACTATACTACTTACAGGACCAACTGAATAATCTGATCACTGCTGCAATCTGATAATAGTCCAATTACTAGAATGCATACACAGTAAGCACATATACTGTATTTATAGAAATATATAAAGTATAAACTATATATATATATATATTTATATAAATACAGTATATGTGTTTATATAGTTTATACTTTATATATAAAGTATTTATACATATAGTTATTGCTTTCGGCTGCTCCCTGTTCGGGGTTGCCACAGCGGACCAACTGGTCCGCACAACAACTTGGCAAATGTTTTATGCCGGATGCCCTTCCTGACGCAACCCTCCCATTTTTCCGGGCTTGGGACCGGCACTGCATCTAGTGGCTGGGGTTGAGGCATTGGCTGGGAATCGAACCCAGGCCTTCCGCATGATAGGCGAGCAACCTACCACTGAGCCACCAATGCCTCTAAAGTATATATACATATATTTTCTATAAAGTGTATATAAATATATATAGAGATAGAGAGAGAGAGAGAGAGAGAGAGCGAGAGAGCGAGAGAGCGAGAGAGAGACAGAGAGACAGAGAGACAGAGAGACAGAGAGGAAGTGCTTTCTCACCACTCAGCGATGCTCTTGTGTGATCTGATGACAGAGGTTTCAATATCAATGGGGTGATAGCGCATCCCTCTGAGCTCCAGAGTCTCATCCAGAGCTCCTACCACGTACAGGGCATCGTGCCGTTCTACACACACACACACACACACACACACACACACACACACACACAATTTGGCGATGTGCATTGAGATTAACAACATCTGGTCTTTAGTGTTAATAACCAACAGTGAGATTAATATTTTTTTATCCAGGTTTCCTCAAAAGGTAAAAACTGTCACGATTCATATCACAGCATGCCAGTGTTTCTAACAAGAAAACAGTTTTTTTGTTAAAACTCTAGCGTCTGTGAACAAGATGCCGTTTTTTTTTTTTTTTTTTTATTTAACCACAACCAATAACAAACATGTGTCTTAAAATCCCATGGAATTTCCCCGTCAGCTGTTTTTTAATTTGTATGATCATGTTCTGTTAATTAAAAGATAAATGTTTATACTCCTTGTTTTATACTGAGGACCTTCAGTTTACACTCCACTGAGGACATTCAAAGTGTATCTCTGTAAAGATCTGACCAGATGTTGATTTTATGGGTTTATGAGCACATCTGGAGACAATGAAGAGTGAGAGACAGAGAGAGACAGAGAGAGAGAGAGAGAGAGAGAGAGAGAGAGAGAGAGAGAGAGAGAGAGAGAGAGAGAGAGAGAAAGAGTAGAGCTTGTAATTCTAACTCTATTCCTTGTGCAGCTTGTTTACCTCCGCTGGCATCAGTGAGTTCAGTCCTGCGCAGGAAGCCCAGGTATCCCGTTCGCGCCCATACAGTTTGTGTGTCACCGAAACTCAGCTTAGTGCAGAAGTGATCAGCGTGCAGCGCCTCCTCACCGTACACCGTGTAGTATCCTGTGGCATTGTGGGGGCTGCTAACCCAGATCTGTTTAACAACCATGAATCAAACACTTTTGAAATGTTTACAGTGGATTTTGACCTTCCATTGTTCTTGGACAAACACATCAACACAAAGACACAAAGCACTGTTCTTGGTTGAGCTAATAAATGTATACAGTGGAACCTCGGCATACGAATACCATCCCTTACGAATTTTAGCCTTAAGAATTAAAATTTTGCAAGAAATTTGCATCGGCATACGAAGCATTTTCGGCATACGAACCAGACCAAACGCGGCTAAGTTGCGTGTATCCAGGATACAAAACTTGGATACAGGATACAAAACTAGTTGTTTCAAAACTTATTAGCGTCAGTGGAAAGCCAAGCGAAGCTAACCGAAGTGAGTTTACAAATTTTATCAATTTTTTTTCAGTCAGTGAAAGCTGTTTTGAAAGAGTCAACCCACGATACCAATGTTGCCTTCGGCATGCGCTTAAAAGCTAGGTGATTTTTTGGGTGTATTTTTGTTGACAGATCGGTGGCGTGGGCGGTCTGTTCTATTTTTAGCCCAAGCTTGGTGGCATGACTTCCTGTGAGGAGCCTTGACATGGAATGCTTGGCTTGGGTCAGTTCTTTATAAGCAGCCATACAGTTTACATACACTTCCTATTGGTCATACTGGTAATATTTTTGGGTGGCTGGGTTAGCACGTTTGCCTCACACCTCCAGGGTTGGGGGTTCGATTCCCGCCTCCGCCATGTGTGTGTGGAGTTTGCATGTTCTCCCCGTGCCTCTGGGGTTTCCTCCGGGTACTCCGGTTTCCTCCCCCAGTCCAAAGACATGCATTGTAGGTTGATTGGCATCTCTAAATTGTCCGTAGTGTGTGATTGCGTGAGTGAATGAGAGTGTGTGTGTGCCCTGTGATGGGTTGGCACTCCGTCCAGGGTGTATCCTGCCTTGATGCCCAATGACGCCTGAGATAGGCACAGGCTCCCCGTGACCCGAGTGTAGATCGGATAAGCGGTAGAAAATGAATGAATGAAAGAACTCGCCTCCAGAATGAATTAAATTTGTATGCTGAAGTTCCACTGTAATTGTAATGAGAAGAAACTCACCTCTCCAAGATGAGAGTCTCCGAGCGGTCCTTTGGTCTCTGTGTGAGCTATGATTACTTTTACACCAGGAAGGATCTGTAGGAGAAAAAACACACACACACACACAGATGTGCTCATACACTTTTACACTTCAAAACATGCAGGCAGTGTGGATTTGTATAATATCTGCATGTAGATCCTATCACACAGTTATGTAAGCATTTCATTTTGAGTGAGTGAATTCAAGCTCCAAGAGTGACACAAATGAATCAGAGAAAGACGAGTACAGTGCCAGGAAGTCAGAGGGAATGTAGATGAGGAAACCGAAGATATGGAAAAATCGAAAAATATGGAATCAGTGGAGTGTGTGTGTGTGTGTGTGTGTGTTTTCTTGTTTTCTCACCTTCCCTGACTCCATCAGAGGCAGACTGTGTGGAGAACCTCTTTCAACTAACCGCACTCTGAAACAGGTGAAAAAAATAAAATAAAATAAAATAAATTAAAATTAAATTAAATTAAATTAAATTAAATTTAATTTAATTTAATTTAATTAAATTTAATTAATTAAATTAAATTAAATTAAATTAAATTAAATACACATGTTCAAAATTTTCTGTGCTGTTTTACACACTACTAAATAATAATACAACAGAGTGTTACAGTGATTTATTCCATAACAATAACAATATGATATCTGCTTTGGGTTTGGATGCTAACAGGCAGAACAGAAAGATTAGAGCATTCAGAAGACAAAACAGCGGCTTTATTTTTTGTTTAATGCTTTCCTATGTCAGAAGCATAAACTTCTGGACTTCATATCTAAAGAATGTGATGGATTTCAGACATGAATAACAGAATAAAATCTGTAATGTGTAAAAAGATTAAACAATATAAACAACCCACATTTTTCATCAAATCACTTATGAACCAACATTATCCATCAAACATCATTAAACCCCTTCATTAAGCCACATTATCTATCCAAAGCCATTCATTAACGGTGATGGTGGTCTCATCTCATCTCGACATTGTTGGGATTTTGTGTTTTGAACATTTTTAAAGGACTCACCTGTCATGTCGAAGTGCTCTCATATCCACATAGACAGTGGTGGGATCAGGACCAGCTGTACCCTGTATGAGAAGACTGGAATTAGTCTGGAAAATAAACGGAGATCTGAAGGACCAGATCCCATAACTTCCATCTTTCAGGAGGATGTTTTTAAAATAATTTCAACTTGATTACAACACAGTATATTATATCAATACAATATACTGCACACTTTAATACTGATATTTCTTCAACTCTAAAAACACTTCAAGATCTGCTGAAAAAAAAAAAAAAAGACAATTTCAGGGGTGGTAATAAATATTTCCCTTAAATGCATGAAGTGCAATATTTGTTAATGCTAATAATCATTTACAACATTCACTCATTTTAGTTTTAATCTTAAGTACCAGATGATAAAATGTGGGAAATAAATAGCTGTTATTTTAAATTAGATCGGGTCCTTCAGCAATTTTTTTTATCTGTTACTCCTTATAGGAAAAATACTGCAGACAAGGAGAGGGTTATACCAGCCTCGACTGCAAGAAGACGATGATTTTTCCATCTTTAGCTACTCTAAACGGCTGTGCAGTCTGTGTTAGTGGCATCCGCATATCGAAAAGCCCCGACTAGTGTATTTTTCCCCGGCCACAGCAGCAACAGCAAAAAAAAAAAAAAGCAGGCTCAGGCTACACATTTTCAAATACAGAGTTTAACATGCCTTTATTGGCGTCCGGTCTGAGGAATCCATTTACCCTCCTTAAGGAAGGTTTAGTATTTCATTAAGTAAAAGAAGAACTAGAAGAAGTTAGGAGAAGAACTAATCCATAAGGCACTGTGTTGTAATGAAATTTCTTTTTGGGAACAAAAAGTGGTGGACGGAGCATGCTTACTATTTTAAAGATATAAGATGTGATTTGATGTGTGCAAATTGAACCAGTCGATACTAACAATGACGCTTTTCGGGTTGCTGGCTGTTCTCTATTTATTTAGACCACAGCCTGTTTGAATTCAGAGAGTGTTCATTCGTTCTCGTATGTAATCGTTCATATAGTACGTCCACAGAAGGAGTCTCAGGTGTCAGCGCAAGACAGAGGAGTTTGTGCTATCAAGGTTCTTAGTTCTCTAGTGTTGCATGACGATTCTTTTTTGGCCCATTAACTTCAAGAAAGAAAATAAAGGACAGGTGAGCGACTGAACACAAAGGATAAACATAAGGGATAACAGAAACTAACTTGCCTCTCGAACGTTCCTGAACATTAAATGTAAATATAAACACTTATATACACCGATCAGGCATAACATTATGAGCAGTGAGAGGTGAAGTGAATAACACTGATGATCTCCTCATCATGGCACCTGTTAGTGGGTGGGATATATTAGGCAGCAAGTGAACATTTTGTCCTCAAAGTTGATGTGTTAGAAGCAGGAAAAATGGGCAAGCGTAAGGATTTAAGAGAGTTTGATGAAGGGCCAAATTGTGATGGCTAGACCAGTGGATCAGAGCATCTCCAAAACTGCAGCTCTTGTGGGGTGTTCCCGGTCTGCAGTGGTCAGTATCTATCAAAAGTGGTCCAAGGAAGGAACAGTGGTGAACCGGCGACAGGGTCATGGGCGGTCAAGGCTCACTATAGATAGAAAGGAGTCAGAATACACAGTGCAATACCCCTGTGAACCACCGAAAGTACCAACAATGGGCACGTGAACATCAGAACTGGACTACAGAGCAATGGAAACCGGTGGCTTGGTTTGATGAATCACATTTTCTTTTGGCAACAAAAGGGGGATCAACACAATATTAGGCAGGTGGTCATAATATTATGGCTGATTGGTGTATATAAAGTACAATGTGTTGTCTAGTAATAAATATAATAATGTAATCGTTTGCAAATCTCTGTGATATAAGTGCTGTAACACACTTCAGACAACATTGTTATCATATAATTGTTATCCACATCCTGATGGTAATCTGTCACACAACAGCATGGTCTATCTACTGATACGTCACTTGTTCGATGTAGCGAAAACGCAGATCGTTGCAGCTGATGACGGCATGTTATAAACAGTATTTGAACAGGGTTAGAAATAAAAGACTGCAGCATGAACAAAAGAAAGTTGCTTTATAAGCAGCCCAAGCACTATTACAATTAGTGATTGATAGTACAGGCCATAACCAGGGATCAACAGAGATAACCTTTGAAAGTTATGGTCAAATATTCTACCCTTAACCCATACACTACTGTATAAGGACAAGTTTGTGGACACTTGCATCACAATGCCCCTGTGCACAAGGTGAAGTCTATGAAGACATTACAGAGTAAAACTTCAGAGCCCTGACTCTGACTCAACCCCACTAAACTCTCATCACGGATCCTGAGGACCAAACCAGACGCGTTTCTACCTTCAGGCAATCCGGCTACCTCCGGTCATTTCCACCTCCCTCATAGACATTTGCAAATCAAGCTATTTATAATAAATAAAATCTTTGCACACTGTATAGTTTCTGTTTATACACTATATTACATTAAATTCTATTCACATTACATTCTCTACAGTCTACAATATTTTATTATACTTCACTTTATATTTTTATCATCTGTGTGTGTATGTCCTTAGTTAGTTTGTTAATGCAAATCTTCCTTGATGCAATGTTGGATGAGGAACTACGGAAAAGCATTCACATTGCATCACAAACTGAAATAGCGATATCAGTGTCTGATCTCACTAATGATCTGTGGTTGAATGAGCACAAATCTTCACAACCTCGCTCCAACATCTTCCCAGAAGAGGGAATGGAGCTTATCATATGAGTGTGATGATCAGGCGTCCACAAACTTTCGGCCAGATAGCAAATCATCTTTAAATGACATGCTGGGATAAATGTATAGATTATCAGTGTGTCACAGTCGCTCTGCTACCATAAAAAATAAAATAACATAAAGGGAACGCACAGGATAATACTTCCATGATGTTATGATGTTACACTGTTCAGATAAAATTGGTAAGTCATCATCTGTATTTTGCATCATATAAAGCAATAGAAAACTTAATTCCATTTTGTGTCTGGGAAAATACATTTTCGGAGTTTTATAGCAGACGATTTTCAAACCACTGCCAAGACGAACAGATTAACAGCACAACTCATGGCAACTCCTATTAAAAATAAATAAAAAATTTAAAAATAAATAAAAAAATATTAGCTCACATCAAGTCAAAACCCCAAACAGGATTCATCAAACTTGTGCCACTAAAACTACAATTTTTTGTATTTTATTTTTTTTTTAACTTCTAAAAACTTCATATCTAATAAGACTTCAAAAAATAATATGATATATAACGATATCTACCTGGAGCTTGAATTAATTCGGTACATGTGGCATCAGTATTAATTACACAGATTCAAACAACACATCAGAGATCACAAGTAATGAAGGGCTGTACTAAATCACAGACAGTGTAAAGCAGCTTCCTGTGACATGCAGATAAGCTATGCAGAAAATGTTACACACGATTGCCCCCACACATACACACACAATCAGAGACGCACAATCAGAGAAGCACAAATACAAAGCAGACTGTGTACACTCTTCCCGTCTATACACTGTACCTGATCAGCCAGGTTGCCCAGTCTGTTGGGCTGACGGTGTGGGACGGATGCACACACACACACACACACACACACACACACAAATACAACCCACAGACACACATAAAACCCAAAAACACACAAAACCCCACAGAAGGGCACACAGTGTAAGGAAAAAAAGAAAAAAAAATGAGAACACAGACATGATGCTGAGAAATCATTCATTTCATTCACTAAACTTGCTTCTCGTCTGAAATACAATTAAAATAAATGTAAAAACAAATTCCATTAATAATTATCAGTCATTCAATGTTCTTAGATTTTTAATCCATAAAATCAGATCTCCTATAATATTTTATGTATTCAGGTCTGATTTAGTATATTAACAGGAACCAAGATATTTAGTAGGAAATATCTAAATGCAAAAGTAATGGCTCACCTGAAGGCAGATGGCCACGTTGACTCTGCAGCCGAACGTGGTGCTGACGGCTCGAGGCGAGAGGCCCAGATCCTTAAAGATCTTGGAGAAAGACTGAGTGAGAGCGATGCGAGGTCTCTCCTCGGCCACCACCATGCAGGTTCGCACGCACGACAGGTTAATGTTTCGTAACTGATGAAATGCACAAACAGAGGGAGAAAATAACCAGAAATATTTAGCGGTGACAAGTCAAGGTGGCTTGACGACATTTTATTTATTAAAGACATATTTTTAAAAATGTTATTCTGTCAGTTAATTATGTTTAAAGATGATATCTTTATTGTTTTTTTGTATACTTATTATAATATTAGTTAGTCTATGTTTATATGTGACAGTAGAAAAATTTATCTGCGTGGTATAATTATTTACAGTTGCAAGAAAAAGTAAGTGAACCATTTTCAGTTTCCTGGTTTTCTGCTTAAATTGGTCATGAAATGTGATCTGATCTTCACCAAAGTCACAAATATCAACAAACACAATATTTAAAAGTTGATAAAACACAAACAGTCATGATCTTTCATGTCTTTATTGAACACACTAATTAAACATACAGAGTCTGCCGCTTATCCAAACTACACTCGGGTCACGGGGAGCCTGTGCCTATCTCAGGCATCATAGGGCATCAAGGCAGGATACACCCTGGACGGAGTGCCAACCCATCACAGGACACACACACACACACACACACACACACACCAGAGCTGCTAATCAACCTACCATGCATGTCTTTGGACTGGGGGAGGAAACCCCCGAGGCACGGGGAGAACATGCAAACTCCACACACACGGCGGAGGCGGGAATCGAACCCCCAACCCTGGAGGTGTGAGGCAAATGTGCTAACCACTAAGCCATCGTGCCCCCCAACATACAGAGTGATGGTGGAAAAAGTAAGTGAAACAGTGCTTTAATAACTGGTTGAACCACCTTTGGCAGCAATAACCTCAAATAAGCACTTCCTGTAGCTGCAAATTAGACCTGCACAACGTCCAGGAGTAATTTTGGGCCATTCTTCCTTACAGAACTGCTTTAGCTCACCCATATTCTTAGGACGTCTGGTGTGAATGGCTCT
Organism: Hemibagrus guttatus; assembly: GCA_033459395.1. Lineage (NCBI taxonomy): Eukaryota > Metazoa > Chordata > Actinopteri > Siluriformes > Bagridae > Hemibagrus > Hemibagrus guttatus. The sequence continues at coordinate 7,195,595 of JAUCMX010000006.1, read as the reverse complement.
CTTGAGGTCATTCCACAGCATCTCTATTGGGTTGAGGTCTGGGCTTTTTTATTTTATGTCTCTGAAGCCATTCTGTAGTAGATTTACTTTTGTGTTCACGGTCATTATCCTGCTGCATCACCCAGCTTCTTCTGAGCTTCAGCTTACGGACAGCCACCTTGATATTATCCTTTAGGATATCCTGATAAACTTGGGAATTCATTTGCCCCTCCACAATGACAAGCGGTCCAGGCCCAGAGGCAGCAAAGCCTCCCTCCACCATACTTCACTGTTCGGATGGTGTTTTCATGTCAGTACGCTGTTTTCTTTTTACGCCATACAAAGCGCTGCATGTTCTTCCCAAACATTTCTATTTTTCTGTCATAATACATTTTCTCAGTATTGTTGTGGAGTGTCCAGATGGTCTTCTGCAAACTTTAGGCATGCTGCAATGTTTTTTTTGGAGAGCAGTGGCTTCCTGTGTGGGAGAGGCATTGGTGGCTCAGTGGTAGGTTGCTTGCCTATCATGTGGAAGGCCCAGGTTCGATCCCAGCCAATTAACATTAGTTTATGCTGCTTGTGAATAGCACACTGACACTGTTTGGGCGTTGATACGAGTCAGTTTAGCTCTAAACCACACCTTTACTCTCGTTTCATTGATTGGACTCCAGGTTTGCTAACACCTGACTCCAACTGGCATTTAGTGACACCAGAAGTGTAAGTGTTTCCCTTACTTTTTCCACCATTACTCTGTATGTTTAATTAATGTGTTCAATAAAGACATGAAAGATCATGACTGTTTGTGTTTTTTCAGCTTAGAAATATTGTGTTTGTTGATATTTGTGACTTGTGAAGATCAGATCACATTTCACGACCAATTTAAGCAGAAAACGGTTCGCTTACTTTTTCTTGCAACTGTAAATAAATAAATCAATAAAAACAGCTCACACTGTCAATTCACCCCAAATAATGAGATCCTGAGATCCTTTGACATTTGTTGTCACTTTAATTATTATTAATATCAGGACAACTCAATCAGGCCTCATTAAGAGATATTAACCTTCTTGATTTGTTTTCATTTCCAATCAAAAGACAGGAAAGCAGGAAGTATGAGTGTATATGAGGAGTGTGTGTGTGTGTGTGTGTGAGAGAGAGAGAGAGAGAGAGCGAAAGAGGTGTACTGACCCGCAGTGCTTCAGTCTGAGATCCCAGGCCTTTAGTGCACATCTCCATCACTGAGTATGAGCAGAAGGTGACGCGGACTTTATACTGACTCACAGCCAAGAGCCACACGGACACGTTACTCTCTAACTCCAAAGGAGGGACCAGAACAGACTGGTGTCCTGAATATACACTGTATACACACACACACACACACACACACACACACAGACAGGGCAGTTCAGAACAATGTCCAAAATAATAATAATGATGATTATTATTATATTTGACCACTGGGATAATGTTACTTAATGTTATCTTAATATTAATCTGATATTAATCTGTTAAGGTTGTTGAACTGCTAAATTGCAGCTGCTGATTATTTTTCTTTTTAAAGAAAAAGAGCACTGACATTTTCTAATTTTCTAGATAGCTTTGATTTAATTGACCATTTAATATACCATAAAAATGAAATAACAGTACTCCTTCCTCAAGTGCAGTTCTCTCCAAAATCAGATCCAGGGAAACAGTTCAGCTCACTCATTTATTTAAAAACAAAAAACCAAAGAAAGACTACGGCGTGAGCTCCTAGGTAACACAACAGAAGAACATTCGCCCTCACACCCGGGGAGTTCAAATCCCAACTCGGAGACTCGCCTCCCAGGGACAGCATTCACTCTCTGTTTCTCATTAATCCCAGTGACCCTAGTGAATCACCGGCATTGGTATGCTCTGGGTGTGTTCTCAGTGGTTTTAACATTTTATGTGTCATTTACTAACATTAACAGCAGCATCTGTGCAAATTCTAAGTGTTAATGTTCTCTGTGTGTGTGTGTGTGTGTGTTTGTGTGTGTGTGTTATTCCTGTATCGCTGCTCTGTGGCAATTTCCTTTGTTAAAAGCACTAAATAAAATAAATAAAATTTAAATGAATTGTCTGTGTGTGTGTGTGTGTGTGTGTGTGTGTGTGTGTGTGTGTGTGAGAGATCCAATCCTGACCTGCAGAGGCACCAGAGAGCGAAGCCGAGGCCGCAGTACGGGTCCAAGCAGATGGCGATCTGTCGCGAAGGATACAACTCACACTGCAGCTTTATGGAGCGACACAAGGCACTGGTGGCAGCGTGAGACATCTGAGAGGAAAACCCAGAAGGCTTTAGATTTAGATAAACACTTCATGTGTCTTAAACACTAGCTATAAAACACGCCACACTATCGACAATTCCTCTTTAATCCCTGCAGGTCCTAAAGTCCACACTACGCTTCCTTCTGTACTCCACAGTACACTAGTCCATACATACTGCAGGTCCAAACACACACCACTCTAATAAACTCTAATATAGTTATAGTTACTCTAGCGTTGTGATAGATGGATAATATAATGGGATAATTCTTACAAAACTAAACCACCATTGCTCAAACAATCAAACAATGCCCTTTGAAAAGGAAAACTCGACCGTCAAACAAACAGATAAATAAATAAAAAGGCAATCTGAAAGAAAAATAAGAGCCATCAAATTTCACAAATAAATATAATCAATTCTACAAATACAGTAAGGTTAAAGGGTGAAGAGGTGAAGAAGGTACAGGAGTTTAAGTACTTGGGGTCAACAGTCCAGAGTAATGGAGAGTGTGGGAAAGAGGTAAAGAAGCGAGTGCAGGCAGGTTGGAATGGGTGGAGAAAGGTGTCGGGAGTTCTGTGTGATAGGAAAATATCAGCGAGAATCAAGGGGAAGGTGTACAGGACAGTGGTGAGACCGGCCATGCTGTATGGTTTAGAGACAGTGTCACTGAGGAAGAGACAGGAGTCAGAGCTAGAGGTAGCAGAGCTGAAGATGTTGAGGTTCTCTTTGGGAGTGACAAGATTGGACAGGATTAGGAACGAGTACATCAGAGGGACAGCTCATGTTGGACGTTTGGGGGACAAAGTTAGGGAGGCCAGATTAAGATGGTTTGGACATGTTCAGAGGAGGGAGAGTGAGTATATTGGTAGGAGAATGTTGGACATGGAGCTGCCAGGCAGGAGGCAAAGAGGATGGAGCTGCCAGGCAGGAGGCAAAGAGGAAGGCCAAAGAGGAGGTATATGGATGGAATTAATGAGGATATGAAGCTAGTGGGTGCAAGTGTTGAGGATGCAGAAGATAGGGATAGGTGGAGAGAGATGATTCGCTGTGGCGACCCCTGAAGGGAAAAGCCGAAAGAAGAAGAAAAATTCTACAAATACAAAATCCATGGTATATAAATGCATTCCTCTCTGTTGTGTTTCTGAGACAAATGATTGAATTCTTTTTGGCTTTTTTTGGATTGATTTTCTCATAAATGTCTCAAATAAATGTAATTAATGTGAAACGTAAGTGAAACGTTCATTTAATGAACTATTATAGATCTGTTGCAAATTTTCTCATGAATTCAGAAAATACACTGATAGCTCCATCTGCTGTTACAAAAAAGAAAGTTGAAAGATTTTGTTCTTTAGCTTTAGCTCAAGTGGATCTCTGTATTGTGATACCTTCACTCCAGCGAGTATGCCTGTAGTGGACACACTGAAGTCCAGGTACGCGAGCATCTCCGGCGTCGGCGGCTTGTAGATCTGTGCGAGTTTCTTCCTAGGCAGATCATCTGGGGGAAAAAAAAGCAATAAACGATAAACCTCATCATCAGTACATGACAACTATGAGTTTCACATATTAGTGAAATCAGATCTATCCTTCAAAACAACTGTCTTAAGACAAATGCTTCACTTTGTTTGTCCCTTGTTTTGGCTGGAAAGAATCCCGGAAGAACATGTAATGAATATTGACCATGAACACACTATTATAAATAAAGTGCAGATGTGTACAGCTGCAGTCTATATACAGTCGAGGTCATAGGTTTCCATCCCGCTTGCTGAATTTGCAATATGTTAATAATTTAAAGAAATAGGAAGCATTTTATAAATTGCAGTTTGCTTTTTATTTACTTTGTTCCTTGAATAAACTATTTGACGTAACATAGGTTTACATATAGTTTACAAGGTTTTACATGCCCCTCGAATCTTAATCCTGCGTTGTAAACTAAATGATCATCAACTGTATTTATGTTTTGGGAAAGTTCTTCATTACTTGTTTATCCTGAGCAGTGAAAGTCATGTAAACATGTGACCTCAACTGTTTGCTATGCATAAGCCCAGTACAGGATGTGTGTGTGTGTGTGTGTGTGTGTGTTGAGTTTAGGAAAAGTCCAGGATCTAAGTGTTATCCTGATTGAGTTCATTGTTTGGCTCACTGAGGTCAAATGTTATGTCAACATTTACATAGATAAAATTCTCTAGACATCAGAATCAGCTTAGTTAATTTTCTTTTTCTTGTGCAGTCTTTAATTTATTAATTTTTCTTTTTTTTAAATAACCTCAGAGATTTCCATATTTCTCTTTTGAGAATCAGATATCATGACAATATTCATCTCATGCTCAGGTTTAGTATGATATAGTTATAGAGATATAGAGAGCTGTTTTGATGGGTTTTTTTCTCTATGGATTTGATCCTTGAGGAGAGAAGATTTCTTCCTTTTGTTGTATCAAGGTGTTTTTTCCTTCTACTGTTACCTCCGGTTTGCTGATTAGCGACATCCCTGGTTTGTCCGGATGCGCTTCTAGAGGAACGGTCAAAAATTCCCATAAACACACTCCTAAACCTTGTGGAAAGCTTTCCCAGAAGAGTTGAAGCTGTTATAGGTGGAAAGGGCGGGCTAACTCCATGTGCATGCAAAGGCAGATGTCCCAGAACTTTTGGCAATATAGTGTACATGTCTGATGAACTCCATAACATTTGTCTTTTTTGTGTCTCTCCTTGGGATTAAACCTGTATTTATTCATTTCATAATATTGAAGTATACTATATATTTAATATTCGTCTTAAATGGTAGTCCATATTGATTTGAGTGAATTTATACTTTATACATTTCAGTCTGATGATGATGATGATGATGCTAGACCTCTCTCAAGCTTAGATTAAGTCAGGTTAGCGCATAACTAAAAAACATCTCCGTTATAAACAAATTCTGCTCTGTGTCTAAACATCCAAGCAGTGCAAAAATGTCGAAGGTATTAATATCAATGTGCTTTGATATTAGCTCCTCACTCCTTCACTCTGAATATACCACAATTTCTCTGAATGAGCTCTAAATACGGCTCTGAATCACTCATCCAGAATTTTAACACTGGTCTCTGTACCTGTGTCCAGTACCATCGGCCACGTCTTTACATCCACGGCAGCTGAGGCTTCTTTAGATTTCAGGAGCTTCATTATTGCTTGTGTGGTCAGGATGCAAACTGACTTACTGACCTGCGAACACACACACACAGAGGTTATGCCACGTTCACACATACATCGACTCACAGCATACATCAACTCACAGCATACATCGACTCACAGTGACAAACTGACCAGAGATCAGTGATTTGCAATTAGACTCCGCTGACTAGACATGTTTGTGTCCAGCGACAAAGGAAAAGTTTAGGTCAATTTGGAGCGACTCGGTGAAGTCGACTATTAATGGGAAAGAAGACAGTAGATAGAACATGATCCGTGACAGACTCTGTTACCATGCCAACCAGAATTCCACACCTACTGGAGACTTTACAGGTCTTTATAGGAGACTTTCAAGAAATAAAATGTATGTGTGAACAAAGCTTTGATAACTGCCAAGCCTCATTAAGCAACACAGTGACCATATCCAACTCCAAAAGACTTTTCATTCATTGTCTACCGCTTATCTGAACTATTCTCGGGTCACAGGGAGCCTGTGCCTATCTCAGGCGTCATTGGGCATCAAGGCAGGATACACCCTGGCCGGAGTGCCAACCCATCGCAGGGCACACACACACTCTCATGCAATCACACACAATTTAGAGATGCCAATCAACCTTCCACGCATGTCTTTGGACCGGGGGAGGAAACCGGAGTACCCGGAGGAAACCCCCGAGGCACGGGGAGAACATGCAAACTCCACACACACACGGCGGAGGCGGGAATCAAACCCCCAACCCTGGAGGTGTGAGGCAAACATGCTAACCACTAAGCCACCGTGCCCCCCCAAAAGACTTTTATGACTCTAAAATAAATCAATAAAGCATACTGAACTGCTAAACTGTACTGATAATTATGAGGTTGTTTATTAGTGTTATTACTAGCATGCAGTTACTTCCAACTCCTTAACTATGGGAGTGACATTGTTAGAAAGTTCAGAGTTTCTCAGATAGTTCCGAGTATAGCAAAGCTGTAAATGTGACGGAAATGCTCAACAAGACCTCACAACATTGCTGTTAGAAGATTTTGAATTGTAATGATGTGATTAAGTGAGAGACAATTCATTCATCTCCTGAGCAGATTTATTTCAATCTATTAGGGTGTCATTTTTACCTCGACGATCATCTTGACGGTGGGGAGCGTTGTAGCCAGGTTCTGTGGGTGGGGAGGACGCACTGTTACTGGAACACAGCCGGCGTACAGACAGCCGTAAAAAGTAGCAATCAGGTCGATGCCTGCGGTAAAGCAGAGACATTTCACTCAGCTGATATTATTACTCAAGATTACGTTACCTGAATACAGCATGGTTCATTATTAAATATGGGATGTTAGCACACACACACACACACACACACACACAACATATATCTATTTATACCACAGTGTAAGAAAGTGAATGACATATTTTTACTGCCTTGATAATGTAAAAGTTTGTCTTCATATTCTGTGGCTTAAAAAATTAAATCTAAAACAAAAATAAAATGTCATTTTAAAGCTGTTAAAATGGTGTGTATATAAAATATCAAAATAAATAAATAATAATAATACAAATTAATTAACAATATTTTTAAAAAATCAATTAAAAATAAATACATATATTTAAAAAAGGCCTGAGCTTTTTCCTAGCTTAGTGTGAAATTACGACGTATAAAAATCAAGTGAAAATTAATCAGACACTTTGTTAGACACACAATAACCTGGTTGTGTAAAGTATTCTTTTATAATAAGGGGGCGGGTCCGTGCTCAGCATGAACCAATAACATTCAATCTCCTGATTTAAAGTGACTATCACACTTCTTCTTCTTCTTTCGGCTTTTCCCTTCAGGGGTGTCCACAGCGAATCATCTCTCTCCACCTATCCCTATCTTCTGCATCCTCAACACTTGCACCCACTAGCTTCATATCCTCATTAATTCCATCCATATACCTCCTCTTTGGCCTTCCTCTTTGCCTCCTGCCTGGCAGCTCCATGTCCAACATTCTCCTACCAATATACTCACTCTCCCTCCTCTGAACATGTCCAAACCATCTTAATCTGGTCTCCCTAACTTTGTCCCCCAAACGTCCAACATGAGCTGCCCCCTCTGATGTACTCGTTCCTAATCCTGTCCAATCTTGTCACTCCCAAAGAGAACCTCAACATCTTCAGCCCTGCTACCTCTAGCTCTGACTCCTGTCTCTTCCTCAGTGACACTGTCTCTAAACCATACAGCATGGCCGCTCTCACCACTGTCCTGTACACCTTCCCCTTGATTCTCGCTGATATTTTCCTATTACACAGAACTCCCGACACCTTTCTCCACCCATTCCAACCTGCCTGCACTCGCTTCTTTACCTCTTTCGTACTGATGATTCGCATGGTGAAATTTGGCAATGTTTTACGCCGGATGCCCTTCCTGACGCAACCCTCTCTATTTATCCGGGCTTGGGACTGGCACAGAAGTCACTGGACTGTGACCCCCATGGCTAGATTTAAAGTGACTATCACACAGCTATCAATAAAATATTTCTATCTAAAAACGGCAGGAAAGATTTGAAAGAGTGCAGAATATTATTGGCATCCAAAGGTTCACACTTGCTAGCATACACAAACACACAATGATTTCGACCGTCTCTTACCGGGCGGGTAAACAAGTGCGACGTGATCGCCTGCGTTTAATCTACCACGCTCCATGAGAGCCACAGCGACACGTTCAGCACGCTTATGGAGCTGCACACAGGACGCACTGCTCGCCACGGCACCCTAAAACACACAAACACACACACGTTAACTCCAGGTACAATCAGAGGTGTGTTCACTCAGCATCCAGTAAACGTGTACACTTATGTACCTTGGCGTTGAGCAGCAGGAACAACTGATGATCAGGCGTGGCCTGAGCTCTCCACTGCAGAACATCCTGAATGTACAGGAACTGCAAGTGCACACAACACACAACCAGGTCAGCATGTTAGCATTAATTAGAATGTAAGAGTGGAGAAGTTAACACCAGCTAAGGTTTCCTTGAATTTACACACTTCCATGTTAGTGATGAAACTTTAAAATCATTTAATGCAAATGTCTGTTATTTGAACCCTTTTTACCAGTACACTAAAGGGAATGGAAATCGACTTATCAGACATTTTCAACCAGTATAAAGACATTAATTATTTCATGACCATGAGTCTGATATAAAATGAGTCAGGACTCTGTTGGCTTTCAGTCTGAGTTGTGTGTTTTTCCCTCTGCTGGATAACCTTACACAGAATTTTAGTGGTTGAAGATAAATTTTAGATGCTTATGAACAAGCACTTGGGGCATCTCAGAGAGTAGAAATGGGTTCGACATCAACATTTACTATGAAGAACATTTGTGTGAAATAAAATAAACCGTTTTGGGTTTCTTTTTTTTTTTTTTAACTTTTCAATGAAAATATTAGGGATGGCTTAGTGGTTAGCACGTTTGCCTCACACCTCCAGGGTTGGGGGTTCGATTCCCGCCTCTGCCGTGTGTGTGGAGTTTGCATGTTCTCCCTGTGCCTCTGGGGTTTCCTCTGGGTGCTCTGGTTTCCTCCACTGGTCCAAAGACATGCATTGTAGGTTGATTGGCATCTCTAAATTGTCTGTAGTGTGTGTGTGCCCTGTGATGGGTTGGCACTCTGTCCAGGGTGTATCCTGCCTTGATGCCCAATGACACCTGAGATAGGCACAGGCTCCCCGTGACCCGAGTGTAGATCGGATAAGCGGTAGACAATAAATGAATGAATATATTACCCCTAGTAGACTAGGGAAAAACTACAAATACTCAAATCCGAGTGTCTACTTTCATATGAGCTTTATATTAAGCGTCACTGTGGACATGACAAAGACATTCAATGCTGAACATGGACACAGGGGCAAATTCCATTTTTTGGCATCTGAAAGTGCTCTCAGCTTTCAAACACGTCTCGTTCATATATTATTGCTGGCTCTTTGATATTTCCTGAAATCCTGACATTTTTCAGAAAACTGATAGTAAAGTGCTGAAAAGTGAGTCTGAGTCACTGGATTTAAATCTTATTGAACTGCAAGAATATAAGGAGCCTGAGCAGGGTGTTGGGGGTTATATTATTGGGTAAGAAGGTCTGTGTGTGTGTGTGTGTGTGTGTGTGTGTGTGTGTGTGTGTGTGTGTGTGTGTGTGTGTGTGGCATGTTACGTGCCTGATCATGATCCTCCAACTGAGTGACGTCTCTCCCACAAGCCTGAGCGATTCGCTTCCCAGCAACCAGGTTCCCCACAATCATAGAGGCAGGACCCACCTCTAATAGGGGGCGGGGCAAATAAGGGCAGGGTAAATGCATGAAAGGAAAGACAGGAGCAGGGCAAGAAGATGAGGAGAGGGGACACATACATTAAACTGTGAATCAGGTACAAAGCATTAGTACAGGAATACACACACACACCCACCCACACACACACACACACACACAGGTGTGTACCTGGTTGTTTCTGGCGGGGTTTGGGTAGGTTGGTGATGCAGGTGTGAGGGCTCATGAGCACGGTGCAGGGGTGCAGAGCTCCGTCCAGGAAACGCTGCTTCGTCTCAGACACATGAATCCCACCGAGAGCTGCTTTGGGGAGTGTGTTAGCGGGAACCAGCGCCAGGCAGTACACACCCACCTGATGGATACTGTCTATCGCCTGACACACACACACACACACACACACAACACTCAGGAGAAAGCTCAGGAGAATACACTCAAACACACAGTGCGGTAAAATAAAGAATGTGTGTGTGTGTGTGTGTGTGTGTGTGTGTGTGCGCGCACGCTTTACCTGCAGCACTCGGCTCATCCACTGAAAACTGTCCTCCTCAGATGCGTCTGGTCTTTGTTCTGCTACCACAACGATCCTCTCATCATGGAGCACACACACAGAGAACACAGCAATCCTAAACACACACACACACACACACACACACACACACACACGCACACACACACGCACACAAAGTATTCAGGAGATTGTCACAGGGATACGCAGAGAATGATTTTCTGTTAAACAATAAACATTTGAATCGCTCACCGTCCTCTGTACACAAATTTCATCGGCTCCACCGCCAGTGCAGTCGCCACTACATCATCAGCGTTATGTCTCCGCCCACTGACCACCATCAGCCCGTCCATCTTCCCTACAACGAACAGCAGGTCGTCCTGGCAACAACACACAAACACAAAAACAGTTACAAGAACAAAACATTGCATTTTGGGACTCTGGGCACAAGGCAGGGGACACCATGGTTGAGGTCCATAATAGGTCACAATCACACACACACACACACACACACACACACACACACACACTCACACATGCTAATCAGCCAATTAAGTACATGAAAGAAACCGCCAAACACGGAGGCTGCAAACGTTTTTATGTTTTTATGAAAAAGAATTGAGTATCTACAGAACAAACACACATCATGTTCATTTTGTTCATTATATCAGCAGATATCAGCAATGTGAAGGGATACTGTTCTCTGTATACTGCTGTGTTGATGTTAGAACCCAAACTGCTAACTGACCGGTCCGATGAAGCCGAGCAGCGAGGTGCGAGTGAAAGGTCGATCACTAACGGGAGAGCCAGACGCTGTCACTGGAATCGTCTAGAGGCAAACCCCCACCCCAAAAAAACAGAAAGTTTACCAAATGTAAGATATTCAAGCTTTATTTAAACACAGTAAAGCTGAAACACATAGATTCACATTCACTATATAGTGTACACTAACTACATACAACAAATAATGATGTATTAAACTCTACACAGCGTGTTAGACGTTCAATAAAAGTAATAAGAGACTACTGAAAATAGTTAATTACTTACGTCTTATTTTTTATAAATATACTATACTTATATTTATTCAGTGTCTTTTTCCTGCATCCAAAGACACAGGACTCCTTTAGCCAAAATGTTAATGCGCATGTTTCAATTAGGAATAAAAACTACAACAATGTTTCATTTACATTTCTGGGATTTGGAAGATGCGCTTATCCAGAGCAACCTACATTTTATACAACTGAGGGTTAAGGGCCTTGCTCAAGGGCCCAGCAGTGGCAGCTTGGTGGACCTGGGATATGAACTGACAACCTTCTGATCAGTAGTCCAACACCTTAACCACTAAGCTACCAGAGAGGAAATCAGAGCACTCAGAGATAACCCTTAAAGCACAGAGAGAACAGAAACTGTGCACGCAGGGTGGAGGCGGGAATCGAACCCCCAACCCTGAAGGTGTGAGGTAAACATGCTTTGACAGAGCTAATATCTGAACCTGGATGAAGGTACCACAGTGATATTTAACATTCTGTTATTCATGATGAGCTGAGACGTAATAACTCCATGGTGCAGGACAGAGGTGTGTCCTCACCTCAAACACGTTCTTGGTGATGCCGGGCAGGCCGAAGTAGGACACGCCTGTAGTGCAGGAGCTCACGCAGAGCTCACCAACCTCGTCTGTCTTGCAGAGATACGGCGTTCCTTCTGGTCGCACCACACACACCAGTGCTGACACACACACACACACACATCATATGACCACATTAGTGCTACAACCTAGAACTATGCGCTTAAACTGCTGGACCTTTAACAAGATACATCTGAAAGGTGTACACACACACACACACACACACACACACAAACAAATATAAATAACATCTCTGACTCACCTCCAGGCATCACTTGTCCCACATCCTGCAGTGTGAGTACGGCCAGTTTCTCCTCCGTGTCCACTCGGATCACACCATGACTCAGACTGCTCATGGAGAGAACCGCTTTACCAGGTGGAGGGACTCCCATTTCCGGAGGCCTGAGATTAAATAAAACACACACACACACACACACACACACACACACACACACACAAAGTGAGTTGTATCACTGGGTAATATACACTGATTAGGGATAACATTATGAGCAGTGAGAGGTGAAGTGAATAACACTGATGATCTCCTCATCATGGCACCTGTTAGTGGGTGGGATATATTAGGCAGCAAGTGAACATTTTGTCCTCAAAGTTGATGTGTTAGAAGCAGGAAAAATGGACAAGCGTAAGGATTTGAGCGGTTTGACAAATTCTGATGGCTAGACCACTGGATCAGAACGTCTCCAAAACTGCAGCTCTTGTGGGGTGTTCCCGGTTGCAGTGGTCAGTATCTATCAAAAGTGGTCCGAAGAAGGAACAGTGGTGAACCGGAGACAGGGTCATGGGCGGTCAAGGCTCATTGATGCACGTGGGGAGCGAAGGCTGGCCCGTGTGATCCGATCCAACAGACGAGCTACTGTTGCTCAAATTGCTGAAGACGTTAATGCTGGTTCTGATAGAAAGGTGTCAGAATACACAGTGCATGACGGGTCAGGGCTGTTTTGGCAGCAAAAGACGAACCAACACAATATTATGCAGGTGGTCATAATGTTATGCCTGATCAGTGTAAATAACTACAGCAATACATTTAGCGTGCTGAATGCTGTAAGTGCTAAACAGTGTTGAAACTGTTCACTGAAAACAAATGGGTATGCTGGAAAAAAACAACGTTTGTCCCGTCATTATATTCGTATCCTATACTGAACAATAAACATTATTGGTGGTGTGTGTATGTAGTGGGAACAAATATCTTCACAAAAATAGAAATATCTGGTTTATATTTAAACTGCTTTTATTTAAAGAAAGTAAAAGAGACAAAAAGTTTGCTTTTGCTTATTGAAATTAAGGTCAGGGTTAGATATAGGTGTATTTATAATCATGTCAAAGAAAGATCCTTATAAGGATGTGTGTGTGTGTGTGTGTGTGTGTATACCTGCGGATGGCGACAGTCAGAGCCTCGGCTGAGCTGGCACAGGGACAAATCACCTCAGGCCTCAAACCTCGAGCCTGAAACACGTTCAAGAAAGCATCGCAGGAGGAGATTGACCCTGCACACACACACACACACACACACACACACACAAAATTCATATACCTTACTTCCCATAATATTGCATATACTATTGTATATATGTGTGTGTGTATGAAAGAGATAAATAGAAGAGAGAGAGAGAGAGAGAGAGAGAGAGAGAGAGAGAGAGAGAGAAAAGTGTGTGTGTGTGTGTGTGTGTACTCACAAGGATTGGCTCCATCTGCCACAATCAGCATGCGTAATGAGCTCAGACTGACGTCTCTCTGATCTCTCTGAGACAGCAGTGACCAGTGCATGTCCCTCGACTTCACCACAGCAACACGCGCTGCCCGGCAACAACACAACACACACACACACACACACACACACACACACACACACACACACACACCATATGTCAGCACTATAAAGCACACACAAAAATACAGTATATCTGTCACATGCACTCATTACACACCCCAATAACACACACACACACAATCCTCAATAACACACGCTCAAATGTGTGAATGTATGTGAACAAATATGCATGGAGGAAAACATATGTGGAGCACACACACACACACACACACACATACACACACACACACACACACACATTCTCTCTCTCTCTCTGACTCTCTCTCTCTCTCTCTCTCTCTCACACACACACACACACACACACACAAAAGATTGATCCTGACCTTTATAGGTATGTACTTTTTGGATCCAGCTCAAAGGGTTGACCTTCATCAGGGAATATGGGATGCTGATCACGTGCATCCGGTTCATCACACTCTGACATATCACCATGGTTACCATCGCCACGAATACAAACAAACAGAGTACTAATAAGAGGTTCATGTTTGAACTTAATATAGTAACATAAATAAACATGTGTGTAGCTGTGTATGTGTGTATGCATGCACTGTGGAGGATCACACACAACCCTGGGCATGTATGAGCTCATGTATGTGGAGAAAAGCAGAGTGTTCTCCTCCGAGTGTGTTACGCCCTGTGGCGCAGCATGAATAGTGTTTTTTGGTGTCTCAGAGGAACACTGAGGTGTACTGAGCTACACTAATAAATAAAATACTCCAGATGTTAACTCACCTCTAATTTTACATGAACACTTTCATAGCCATTAGAATGACACTAGTGTTTATGACGGGGGGGGGTGTGTGTGTGTGTGTGTGTGTTTAAGAATGTAGGAGGGGCAGAGGTGTGTACTCACAGTGAGAACGCCATGCCAAAGACCGGCATCACGCTTAAAGTCCAGAACATTAGTGATGGTTTCACCTACAGAGAGAGAGAGTGAGAGAGAGAGAGAGAGAGAGAGAGAGAGAGAGAGAGAGAGAGAGAGAGAGGGAGGGGGAGGGGAGAGAGAGAGAGGGAGGGAGGGAGAGAGAGAGAGAGAGAGAGAGAGAGAGAGGGGAGAGAGAGAGAGAGAGAGAGGGAGAGAGAGAGGGGAGAGAGAGAGAGGGAGAGAGAGAGAGAGAGAGAGAGAGAGAGAGAGAGAGAGAGAACAAGAAAGAGCATGGAACAGATAATAATAATTTAATAGTCGTTTTTAATTAAATAGTCATTTTCTTTCCCATTATTTATTGTTATTGTTTGTTTATTACTTTGCTCTGGCAACCTTGTTAAAACAGTCATGCCAATAAAGGGTGAGACAGAGAAAGAAACAGGGAAAGTGAGACAGGCAGAAAGACATATAGAGAGTGACAGAGTGAGAAACAGAAAAGAGAGAGAGAGAAGAGAGAGAGAGAGAAGGAGGAGAGGGGAGAGAGAGAGAGAGAGAATGTTTTAGTGTCTTTGAACTGTTAGCAGTTATTTATGGGATCCTGTGACAAGATTAAATTGACTAGATCTGTCATCAAGTGTGTGTGTGTGTGTGTGTGTGTGGTGTGTGTGTGTGTGTGTGTGTCAGTGTGAATTTGTTTGTCAGAAAGAAAGAGAGAGAAGGAGAGAAAGGGATAGATGGAGGGAAGGAGAGAGAGAGAGAAAAAAGGAGGAGAGAGAGAGAGAGAGAGAGAGAGAGGGGGGGCATTCTCATGTCTTTGAACTGTTAGCAGTTATTTATGGGATCCTCTGACAAGATTAAATTGACTAGATCTGTCATCAAGTGTGTGTGTGTGTGTGTGTGTGTGTGTGTTTTTTCAGTGGGGAATGTGTTTGTAAAAAAGGAAAGAGAGAGAGAGAGAGAGGGGGGGGGGGGGGGGGGGGGGGGGGGGGGGGGGGGGGGGCGAGATTAAGAGGAGAGAGGGAGAAAGAGAGAGAGGGAAAAAGAGAGAGGAGAGAAAAAGAAAAAAATTAATTGAGAGAGAGAGAATTATGCGTGTCAAAAAACATGGAGGGAAGAAATTCAGGCCAAGTCGAATTTTTCTCTTCAAGTGTGAAGGTGTGCAGAATAAGTTTGATTCAGGATCTATACACACACACACACACACACACACACACACCACAACACACACCCCCCCCGATGTACCCGCAGGCCTGTGTCAGCGCATGGCAGTGAGCCAGCATGGCAGCGTGGGACACGGTGATGCCCATCGTGCTGCCTTCCTTACTCGTCTTATACTGCAGACACAAAAAAACACACTTTCACATACAGTGTCAGCTCCAGAGACGTATACTATTTACACCAAGGAGCACTGAAGCTGTTCTGGTCCATCATGATGGCCTAACACCTTCCTAACACACTCTTAGGGAAATCCTTAAAGCACAATATATTTAATCAACTAGCTTATAAACAATGTGGAAAAAAAACCCATACAAGTTTTCGTTATGGAGTGATGTCTGCTCAAAATAAAGACTAGAGCCAGAGATTCAGGTGCAGGGTAAATTGTGTTATTTCTGGGGTTTTGTATTGGTTTGTTCATTAGTTTATAAAATGAAGACTCTACTGTTACAATAAAAATAATTAAAATGGCATTAAATCCTATTCCTGGAGCAATTATCTCTGCTATTACTCTGCATTAATAAAAACACCATATCTCCAAAACCCTACAGTGCAGCACACAGGAAGTGTTGAACAAGCTGCACGACACAGCAGTGCTAAAACAATATCAATCATGATCTCTCTCTCTCTCTCACACACACACACACACCACACACACTAACCTCAATGTAGGCTGTCTCATTGCTGCTGTCTCTGATTGTAGGGCTCCAGTCTTTAGGGGGTTTCACAACATGTTTCCCATCGGTAACAAACCAGAGCAAACGAGGCCAACCTACACACACACACACACACACACACACACACATCTGTTTATACACAGACTATAAATGACAAATAAAATGGTTTGAAATGAATATGCCTCAAGATTAATATTCTGAATGATTAAAGAATTCAGAATCATTCACAAAAGCTCTAATAAATCATTTAAATATCATTTCAAAATAGTTCTGGACACAAATGACCGAGTGCATGGACTGGCCAGCAGGAGGTGGTAATACCACATGCACATATTCACACTCTCATACATAGAGGCAACAGGAATTAGTCGTTTAATCTACTGTAATGTTCAGATTTAACTAGAGAACCCAGAGGAAACCCGGACAGAACAGTGAGAACCTGTTCATCTCGTCATATGCAGTTATGCTGCTAAATGATGAAGAGGTTTATTCTCGAATCTTAATGATTCCGAATGATGCTGAACTCGTCAAAATCATTTGTTTTTGTGATGTACTGACCTTTAAACGTGGCCACCTCTCCAGTGTGAGCTTTAGGAAGGCCTTTCTGACACACATCAGTAGTTAAAGCCAGAGTTACACCACAGCTGCCCAAGAGAAACCCGATCTGCTGACTGCCCGCATCCTGCACACAGACAGACGGAGAGACACAAAAAACGCGAAGAAGGTCAAACCTTCATTATTCTTGCCAAGAGAGACCTTAATTCTGCTTTACAGAAGCACAGTAAACTCAGATAAAGTCTGAAGTAAGGCACTGTGAGTTCTGATTATTTATAACACATCTTTTTCTGCTCAAAATCACACCCTCTCATCATGTTCAACTGTATGTCTTTCACACACACACACACACACACACACAACACACACACACACACACACACACAAACACACGCAAAACACACACAGTATAAAAAAAGCTGGGCTGGAGCTGTGCTGAAAAAAAATCTCCTGTCCTCCTTCCTGTCGTCTGAGAGGAAGACGAGGGTGCGAGCAGTCTTTTTAACAGCATTTGCCAGAACACCAGCAGACAGACAGACAGAGAACTTGGAAAAAAAAAAAAACGGCATGGTTTTGGGGCAAAACAGTTCTGAGCACCAGCCGTGTTTCCACCTGCACAGAGTTTGGCACTGAACTCTTACAGCTATTTATTTTTCATTAGTCATTTGGCAGGCACGCATTTTTCACTTACAAAATGGGGCAAACAGCTGAAGATACTTCGAGAATATGTTATGTACAGAGAATATGTACAGCTTCATAATCTAAAAATCCAAAAGCTAAATGCAAGTATGTGTATTAGAAAAAGCAACCTATGCAAAAGGATAGAGATGAATAAGAAGTTTGATTAAAGTATAAAAATATAAAAAAAATTTAAAAATTTTTTTTTTATATAAAACTGTTTTTCTTATATAAAAAACTGCTTTGAAGCCTGACACAATATAATAATAATAATAATAATAATAATAATAATAATAATAAAAAAAAAAACAACAACACCAACAATAATAATAATAATAATAATAATAATAATAATAATAACAACAACACCAACAATAATAATAATAATAATAATAATAATAATAATAATAAAAAAAAAACAACAACAACAAAACAACAAAATAATAATAATAATAATAATGATAATAGTAATAATAATAATAATAGTAATAATAATAATAATAATAATAATAATAATAATAATAAAAAAAAAACATTTTTAATGCAACATAGAAAAACCATGGTTCTCAAAGTGCACTATAGCCAAAGGGATCAGCAATTTTATAGGTTTTGTTGTTTTGGAAGAGTGTTAATAAAGAGCCAAATATTATTGTCCCAACTTTAAAAAATTTGTGCTTAATATTTAATTAGTTGGATCACGATGGTAAAATAATTCGGACAGGAAAAAAAACCTTTGAAATCCTCTGAATTAAAACAGATGTACAAGTCCATTTTACACATGCGTAGTTATACACATGTTAACCTGCAGAGGACAGCAACGATCACATACAAAAACAGGTAACATCCCGTGAGTGTGTGTGTTTGTGTGTGTGTGGGGTGTGTGTGTGTGTGTGTTGTGTGTGGGAGATGTTACCTTTCGTGTAAGTGGCACCTCTATGGGCACCGGCACAAAACTCTGCCAGCAGACAGCCGTAAAACGCCACCATGAACATCACAGGGTCGTTGTTGGGGAAAACGAGGGCGACCTGAGTAAAATGAGACCAGAAACAGAGCAAGAAACAAAAAAATAATTACCTCATTCTGCTTATATCGAACATTTCAAGCTTAAAAAATTCAGCTAAAAAAAAAAATCACAAATTTTCTTGATCAATTACAACCTCCAATAAATCCAACTAATCAATAAATAAAGTAGCTTCAGGTTTAGCATATCTACACAAATCCTCACAAACCTAGCAATACTTTTTAGACCTAAATAATAAAAAAGCTAAAGCTAAAGCTAAAACAAAAAACTTTATGTGGCGTTTATGTTTAAAGAGGAATTGGGAAAAGGCACTGAAGTGCAAAGACATAAGAATGCTAAGTTCACTGAGGTAACATTGTGTGCCATGAGTGTGTGAGTTAACAGATAACCACACAGCAGTCTGCGCTGAGGTAAAGAAAAATACTTAGGAAGTATATTATAATTATTAAGAGCTTCACGCTTCATTAAGATGTTGATTACAGATGAAAAACACAAACAAGGTAGCTCGCAAATTAGCAACATTTTAGCTAGTTAGCTAAAAAACTCTGCTCAAGGACATATTGAAAATAAATAAACAAAAAAATATACATGTGGGAATGTAACAATATTATTACATTTCACCTTCAAACTTGAGCTCATGCCTCCTACCTGAAACTGATACTGATGTTCAAAGGAAAAAAAGAAAATTTAAGACAAAGACTGTGGTTCTAGTTGTTCATTTTTAGGGAAAAAGTGTGTCAAAAAGTATTAGACACGATATAAACAAGTTTGTGGGATACTAAACAACTCAACAGGGGGGTGACACGAGTGTGTCGTGTTTTAGACATGCAGTGTAAACAGTGCTAAACTGAAGGCTACATGATTCTATGCTAGCTCCCTTAACCTTGTAGCTTCAGGATACAACTTCAGACTTAAGCCATGTCTTAGCTGATTGACTAGCCCACATTTGGAGTCATTTTTATTTTATTTCTTGACAAGCTGCCCCTATAATGTCTCCTCATGCTGATGAATTAGACGTCCCACCCCTGTCCCCAGGCCGCAAAAGTGGTTCGCCCGGGGAGCTGAGTTTGTTCAGAAGTTTGTACGCTAGTTTCTGACTGCGAGTCCATAATTTCCCCTGAGACACAAAACACAAATCAATCAATAAATGACACTTTTATATTACGACCCTTAATCATTAAGTTATTAACACTCCACCGTGTCATGGTTAATATTGGGGTACCGTAAGTGAGGGTGTAGATGGGTTTGCCCCTGTTGTCCAGTGATGTGAGACAGGGACTTTTAGGGTGTGTAGTGCCCCATCGCTGCAGAGAGGCCAGGGGGAGACAGCGGCCTTTTGTCCCCACGTTTTAACAGCTCGCCATGCAGAGGGGTCATCTGGACCCCCTCCGGTTTGGGCTGGTTAGGGTCGGCTGCTGGACTAAAAGAGAGAGAGAGAGAAAGAGAGAGAATTATCCCACTAATTTATTTATTCATCTACAGTAAGCGTTTTATCCAGGTCAGGGTCACAGTGCATCGGGAAACTGATGTCGGGAACACTAGACAGGAGGCGGGGGAAAACATCCTGGATTTGGGAAAGCTGGTAATTTGTGGAAAACCACCACACACACACACACACACACACACACACACACCCCACAACCCCACACACACACAATTAGTGTTAATAATTTCTCACGTGAATACACTTCTTTTTTAAAAAAAACCTTCAGCAATATCAGATTTTAGCTTTTTATAATATGATATAAATATATTTATAATATGATATAAATTAAAATTTTTAATTTTATATAAATATATAATTAAAATTATTTTTTTTTTCAAATTATATTAAAATAATGAAAATATATAATTCTTAATATGATATATATTTTGAAAAAAAAAAAAAAAAAATAATATATATTTTTTAATAATTTTAGCTTTTTCTGAACTTCATCCAACTTTCACAGTAAAAAGTTGGATGGATGCACTGACAGAAGAATGGACGAATCATATCATAGATGTGTGAGTGGATCGATGTAGAGATGGACTGATAAATGGGTGGATGAAGTGAAAAAAGGATTTAAAAAGGGTAGATGGGCAGATGGTTGGATGTTTGGCTTTTTCCTTAAGCTAGAGTAAAAAAGATGGGTGAAAAAGAGAGTGAGCTGAATGGTTATGGGTTAAATAGAGGCTTGAATGGAGAATGGGTCGATAGATAAACGACAGGATGGATGGATGGATTTGGGTGGATGGATGGATTTGGGGGATGGGTGGGTGGTGGATGGTGGTGGGGGGATGGGTGGGTGGATGGGTGGATGGGGGGATGGATGGATGGATTTGGGGGGGTTTTGGGGGTTTGGGGGTTTGGGTGGATGGGGGGGGTTTGGGTGGGTGGATTTGGGGGGGGGGGGGTGGATGGGTGGATGGGGGGTGGGTGGATGGGTGGGTATAGGGGGGGGTTGGTGGATGGGGGGTTTTAAAGGGGGGTTTTTTTGGGGGGTTAGGGGGGTGGGTGGAAATTTATTGGGGGTGGATGGGTTTTAAATTAATTTGGGTGGATTAGGGTTATGGGGGTTGGGGTTAACTTTGGGAATTTAAAATTTTTTTGGTTAGGGGGGGAAAGGATGGGAAGGGTGGATAGATTTTAAATTAAAAGGAAAAAACGTAAATTTCTGGACAAGGGGGAAGTAAAGGAGGGAGGAGGAAGAAAATAAGAGAAAGAAAGAAGAGAGAGAGGAGAAAAGAGAGAGAGAGGGGAGAAAAGAGAGAGAGGAGAGAGCGAATGAGACATGAGAGTTTTCACAGGGGTTTGAGATGTTGTGCTGTTATTTATGTCACCTAGGAAAAGATTAGATGGCCTAGGATGTAAACAGCTGTGTGTGCGGGGTGTGTGTGCGTGTGTGTGTTGTGTGTGTGTGTTGTTTTCTGTGTGTGTGTGTGTGTGTTGTGTAAATAAGCAGTACAAAAAATGAAGGTGATAAAAAAAAAAAGAAACAGGGAGAGCAGACGATCATACACACTCTACCTTATATAACTTCACAACCCTCTCTTCAAAACACAACAGATGCTTTGAAGGTAAAAATGCACGACAAAAAAATCACAAAAAGACCCAGGTTTGCTGCTAACTTGCTGCTTTCTCTAGCGCATGACCCACACTTTGCTAAAAGGGGCAGGGCTTATCTTAAAGAGGTTCGATTGGACAAAAAATTGCCATAGTAAAAATAATATAAAATATAAAATAAAAAATTCTTTTTAATGTATTATTAATTTTAGTGTTATTTTTTTTTTCTGCCACATTTATATTCACCAAGTGCATGAAAACAAACAAGCACAAAAACAACCCAAATTTTGAATTAATGGGCCCAAAGGGAGACATCCCCCGCTGCTTGTAAGATGTAAGATAGCTTTGACAGGCGTGTGCCTGTGTACACTCCAACCTCTCAGAGGTAACAAACTAATATAACAACACAATGTTTAAAGTCTTTGTTTATTGCTAGGGGAAAAAACTGAGACATGTGCAAACACTTGACTAAAAGTTTCAGGCATCCGGGTCTAGAGGGTGAAACTATTCAATAGCTTAAGCTGCTCTCTGTGTCTGTGCAGTATGCAAAGATTCCCTTCAGGGTCAGTGATAAACTCCTGCAGCCCAAAGCTAAATTTAGTTTAGGGCACTCTTCCAGTCTTTACCCTTTTTCTTTTCTTTTCTATTCACAATTCTTTTTTTTTCTTACTTCATCACTTATTAAATTTACACATTTCTGCTCTACAACCAATTTCAGGTGTTTCCTTTTTTTTCCCAAATTTTTCCCTTTTTTCTTTCCTTCCATCCTCCCTTCCTTTCCCCTTTTTCCCATTCCCATTCCTTCCTTTCTTTCCCCTTTCCCCCTCACTTTTTTCCCTTTCCCTTTCCCTTTCCCTTTCCCTTTCCCTTTCCCTCATTCCATTCCTTCCTTCAATCCTTCATTTTTTTCCTTCCTTCCTTTATTTCCCCTTTCCCTTTATTCCTTCCTTCCTTCTATTCCTTCCTTCTTTTCTTCCCCTTTCCCTCCTTCCTTTTTTCCTGTCCTTTTCCCCCTTTTCCCTTTTTTCCTTCCTTTCATTTTTTCTTTTTTACATAAAACATTTCCTCTCAACCTACCATCCAGGAGTTCCTCGAAATCGTCCACGAAGAACTCACGCAGCGGCGGCCGCTTGGGTCTCTTCAGTGTGTTCAAGAGCTGCTGGATTTTAGACGAAACACGACTGTTCACAGGGACACCTTCAGGTGAAAAGAGAGAGAGACAGAGACAGAAGGAGAGACAGAAAGAGGGATGGAGGAGATAAAAATGAACGGGATGAGATGAAAACATGGAGGGATGCCAGGATGCTTTCACATCACGGCCTTTCAGTTACAACGAGGCAGAGCCGCATTAAGAGTCATCCTGACGCTGTGTGCACTAGACACGTGGCTCCGCCCACCGGGAGCTTTCGGGCTGTCGGATTGGACCGGCATTGATTAGACTACGCTGCCTGGCAACAACCTGCTGCAAGTGAAGGCATGAGCTTTTCTCATGAATGGAAGAAGTATCAATATGTCCACTGCACAGGACAAAATACATCAATATGTGACTAGGAATAAAGTGGTCATTACATAAAATCTTAAAATCTATCACTAAATCTTAATATCTATCATTATCTCTTAAAATCTATCACTTATATATATATATATATATATATATATATATATATATATATATATATATATATACATATATATATATATGTATATACAATTATAATGTTATAGTAAATAACATTATAGTAAGTGATAGTATAGCATAAATAGTATATCTATATAATTAATAATTATAGTATTATTAGTAATAAAGCACAACATATGTGTTTAAAATACAGCATAAAAGTCTAACAATACTAAATAACTACTTGTTATTGTGGATGTCTACCACAGTATATTAACGTTGAAATTAAATAATAAATATTTTCCATCCATCCATCTTCTGTAGCGCTTATCCTACTTGCAGAGAATCTGGAGTCTATCCCAGGGGACTCGGGGCACAAGGCTGTGGACATCCTGGACAGGGTGCCAATCACATTACATGGCGCAATAACACACACAAACAAACACACACACACCCCTATTCACACACTACAGACAATTTAGAGATGTCAATCAGCCTGTCTTTGGACAGAAGGAAGAAACTGGAGTTCCTTGAATAAAGCCAGGGGGAACTGGGAGAACATGAAAAACCACTTAATAGAGTCCCCATAATAAATATTTATTAAAGAGATTTTAGTTTTAGTTTTCACAGACTTTCAGCTTGAAGGTATTTACATCTGAATCATGTGAACAGTGTAGGAATCATTTTATTTACCTCCCATACACACACACACACACACACACACACACTCCTTCTCATCAACAGACTGTGAGTTTCTTCCCTGTTGAGGTCTTTACTGCAGCTGTCTTCACCTTCCCCATATTCTCCAGTCATTTTGATTTCAGCAAATGAAATGCACCTCATCTGGATTCAGGTCAGGTGACAGACTGTTAAACATACTGCACTCCTTTGCCTTAAAAAAGTCTTCGTAATACGCTTCAGGCCACTGTCCATCTGCACTGTGAATCAGCCTCTAATGGGTTTTGAAGCATTCGGTTGAATGTGAGCCGATAATATACCTCTATACACTTCATCCTGCAGCATTTCTCAGCAGTCACAGCATGAATAAATAAGCGAACCAGTTCCTTTATCAGCCGTACACGCTCACGCTATAAGACGAGATGGTACGAGTCAAATCATGAGCATCTCCTTTTCTTCTCTTCCCTTCATTCAGGTACAAGTTGATCTTCGTCCCATCATATTGTCCATATTATGTTGTTCCAGAATTTTCGGGCTTCTTTAGAAGTTTTTTGGTAAACTCTACTCTAGTCTTTCGAGATCTGTTTTCGGGTCTTAATAATGGTTTGTGCGAAACCCCTCGATGTTTGGTGAAATTTTTCTCTTGATTGTTGACTTTGACACAGATACACCTACCTCATGGAGAGTGTTCTTGATCTTACACACTGTTGCAAAGAATTCTTCACCAGGGAATGAATACTTCTATCATCCACCACAGGAGTTTTCAGTGGTCTTCCAGGACTTTTGGTGTTGCTGAGCTCACCAGTGTGTTCTTTCTTTGGACTTCATATTGAGAGTTAATAGAAAGAAGAAGTTGCTTTCGGCTGCTCCCTGTTCGGGGTCGCCACAGCGGACCAACTGGTCCACACAACAACTTGGCACAGGTTTTACGCCAGATGCCTTTCCTGCCGCAACCCTCCCATTTTTTCCGGGCTTGGGACCGGCACTGTATCCAGTGGCTGGAATTGAACCCGGGCCTTCCGCATGATAGGCGAGCAACCTACCACTGAGCCACCAATGCCTCTGAGAGTTAATAGAAACAGCTTTGAAAATGAAGTACTTGAGGGAATAACACAAAGCTTGCTATGAAACATACAAACTGTCCAGTTACTTTTGGTCCCTGATAAAGGAGCCACATACACTATATGTAGGAGCCATATACACTATACACATACACCCGGTTAGTTCCAGTGAAAGGAACTCTTAATGCTTCAGCATACCAAGACATTTTGGACAATTTCATGTTCCCGACTTTGTGGGAGCAGTTTGGGGATGTCCCATTCCAGCCCCTTCCAAGAAAAGAAGGAAGGAATGGAAGGAAGGAAAGGAGGAACGAAGAAAAGAATGAAGGAATGGAATGAAGGAAGGAAGGAATGAAGGAAGGAATGGAAGGAAGGAATGGATGGAAGGAAGGAAGGAAGGAAGGAAGGAAGGAAGGAATGGAAGAAAGGAAGGATGGAAGAAAAGAGGGAAGGAATGGAAGGAAGGAACGAAGGAAGCAAGGAAGGAAGGAAGGAAGGAAGGAAAGAGGGAAGGAATGGAAGGAAGGAAGGAAGGGAAAGGGAAAGGGAAAGGGAAAGGGAAAGGGAAAGGGAAAGGGAAAGGGAAAGGGAAAGGGAAAGGGAAAGGGAAAGGGAAAGGGGGCCCGTGCACAAAGCAAGGTCCATAAAGACATGGGTGAGTGAGCTTGGTGTGGAGGAACTTGACTGGCCTGCACAGAGTCCTGCCTAGTCTCTGCTCTAATTCATCCCAAAGATGTTCTATCGGGTTGAGGTCAGGACTCTGTTGGGAGCATGAAATTGTCCAAATGTCTTGGTATGCTGAAGCATTAAGAGTTCCTTTCACTGGCCACGTGCAACCCCTGAAAAACAACACCTGAATTCAATGATTTGGAGGGGTGTCCTAAAACTTTTGGCAATATAGTGTATGTGGCTCCTTTATCAGGGACCAGTGTATAAGAAATGCTGTGAGTCCTACACTGTTCATCTCATGTAATTTAATTAAAGCTGGAAGCCTGCACTTTGAGCTCATATTAATGATTTAATTTCAACTCCAATTTACTCTGGTAGACCCCTAAATTAACCATAACTTTATCAATGTATTTCTGCACCTGACTGTATATACAGAAATGATTACTTTCATGCTGTAGTTAATATTACAGTATCTCTGCAAGTTCAAAATATACAGCAGGAGCAAAATTTTGATTCAGACATATAAGATGAAATACAGTATACTGTACAATAATAATAATATATATAATGTTTAATATAGAATAAGTACTGAAAATAAGCGAATGATAATGCTTCAGTCACAATGACAAATCAAGACAACAAAAAAATATGAAACGAAGAAAAATGATGAATCACTGAAGACTGCAGTGACAGGATGAATAGACACAGTAGGGGGGGGTGTGTGTGTGTGTGTGTGTGTGTGTGTGTGTGTGTGTGTGTGTGTGTGTGTGTGTGTGTGTGTGTGTGTGTGGGGTGAGCTGTCTGGAGTGTGGTGTGTATATGCGCTGTGAAGTCTATGTATATATTTATAGCCCAGGGTGAAAAGAAACACAGCTGCACTGTGACCACAATCTCATCACTTTATATCCTACACACACACACACACACACACACACACACACACACACACACACACACACACACAGTCCATTTATTCTCACATACACACAAACATAAAACATCATCTGTCCTTACACACACACACACACACACACACACACACAGTCCATCTATGCTCACATACACACTAACATAAAACATCATCCATCCTTACACACACACTCACAGTCCATGTATACTCACATACACACTCACCATAAAACACATCATTCATCTATATACCCCCCCCACACATTCATATGCACACACACACACACACACACACGCACACACACACACACAGAAATTAATTACATAAAAGCTGAAATTTTGCATGTTTAAATTCTTCTGCTGGATTTTGTTTACACACACAGTTAGCTGTAATCTCAAAGAAATTACAAAAAAAAATAAAAATTCCAATGCCACCGTGAAGAAAACATCAAGGCCACAAAACATATTTGTGCCTAATTATCTGCCCGCTTTCTGCTCAGCCCTTATATAAGGGTCACTCTAACAAAGAGCCAACAAACATGAATCTCTTTGTACAGCCATTCTATATTTATTATAATTAAACTGAACAGTTAATTACTCACTATAAATGTATTTATAGGCTACAATGTGTGGGAGCGCTTTAATTAAAAGTGGCACAAACAGAGCAAGGAGAACCCTATAATATATATTACACACTCATGTATCTGATGAAGAGTAGCATTGTGTGTGAATGTACGTAGCGTGAAATGAAACCCTGCTGCTGACAGAAAGTAAGGAGCTTCTTCACTGCCAGTCGATTGGCTGCGATGCGTGCGCGTGTCAGACGGAGGTGAACGCTGTTGCTGTGGCGATGAAGGGACTCACCGTCAGCCGTGTCCATACCGCTGCTGGGGTGTGTGTGTGCGTATCCGTGGGGAAGACCTTTCACCGAGGCTACCTGTGAACGCTCAGCCAGCCCTGTCACATCCGGAGGAGCACAGTGGTTATCTGTCAGAGGTGAAAGGTCACAGAGGGAAAAAAAAAAGCTAAGGAGCAATACATTTATAGGAGGCTCAGTAAAAAACGGAAATACTTATTAAAACTGAAAATTCCTCAGTGTCTAATTTCATATGAGCTTCATATTATTCACCACTATGGAGTGTGACATGACATAGGGGGCGGTGTGACATGGGCCAGAGGCAGCTTATGTGGTTAAGGCTCTGGGTTGTTGATCAGAAGACCAGGGTTCAAGCCCCGGCACTGCCAAGCTGCCAATACTGGGCAATTGATGGAGGCCCTTAACCCTCTCCGCTCCAGAGGTCACTATATCATAGCCGCCCCTGTGCTCTGACCCCAACTTCCTCTGCTGGGATATGTGACGAAAAGAATTCCACTGTGCTGTAGTGTATGTGTAGTGATAATAAAGGCTTCTTCTAAGACATTCAGTGTTGAACAGGTGCAAGTTCCATCTTATTGGCCTTTGATAGAAAGAGTGAAAAAAGCAGTTAATTGATTTAAATCTATGGAGTGTGAATTATACACCCTACTATATATTGATAAATTATAGTCACTATACTGTTATAATATAGTATATAGCTACAGCAGGCACCATACTGTACCTTAATAAGCAATAGTTATAGACATTTATGGAAAACAACTAAAAGAAATATGTGGTCCGTCAGATTTAAGCAGAAATATTACATATACGTTTTTATTTACATAAAAATATCATGTGACTTCATTGCTTATACTAAACTTAATTTAAAACACGTTTTGTAATGGTTTCATGTTGTATTAAACCATTTAGAGAGTGAACTCATGCTGGGGAACACGGTGGCTTAGTGGTTAGCACATTTGCCTCACACCTCTAGGGTTGGGGGTTTGATTCCCGCCTCCGTGTGTGTGGAGTATGCATGTATGCATGCAGGTTTCCTCCCCCAGTCCAAAGACATGCATTGTAGGTTGATGGGCATCTCTAAATTGTCCGTAGTGTGTGATTGCGTGAGTGAATGAGAGTGAGTGTGTGCCCTGTGATGGGTTGACACTCATGATGGTGTATCCTGCCATGATACCTGAGTCATTAAATATATATCAACTATATTTATTACCGTTCACGGCTCCTTACTCCTTCATATACTATAACTGTTATATCCTTAACACTATAAAGGAAATATGGCTTACTCTCACATACATCCAAGTCTACAACTTAATACCCCAGCATCCTGTATAGTCCCTATATCAAACACCCCCTAAATACCGTGTGTGCTACTTACACTAAACTGAAACCCTCAACACTACATATAACACTATACCATCTACACTACACGACTTCTATCCACTTCACTACAACCCCTACAAACCTGTACACCTCTAATACTACCCCCTTCCCTCAGCATTCCCTCATCGCAACAAATCTAATGCCATGCACAACCGATGTACCTTCTAGAAAACACCATGTATACCCCATAACACCCTGTATACATTCTAAAGTAAACCCTTCATCCCTCTTAATACACTTTATACCATTTACATTGCAATCCGGATCCATAATTCTATATTCATAACCATGTAGTTTATATATTATGAAATTTCTATGAAGACAGTTCTGAACAGTTTATTGAAGCTTGCTGGTGTAATTGACCTCAAACTTTCTCTTCATACATACATACACTGATCAGGTATAATATTATGACCACCTGTAATATTGTGTTGGTCACCCATTTGCTGCCAAAACAGCCCTGACCCGTCATGCACTGTGTATTCTGACACCTTTCTATCAGAACCAGCATTAACTTCTTCAGTAATTTGAGCAACAGTAGTTCGTCTATTGGATCGGATCACACGGGCCAGCCTTCGCTCCCCACGTGCATCAATGAGCCTTGACCGCCCATGACCCTGTCGCCGGTTCACCACTGTTCCTTCCTTGGACCACTTTTGATAGATACTGACCACTGCAGACCGGGAACACCCCACAAGAGCTGCAGTTTTGGAGATGCTCTGATCCAGTGGTCTCGCCATCACAATTTGGCCCTTCATCAAACTCGCTCAAATCCTTACTCTTGTCCATTTTTCCTGCTTCTAACACATCAACTTTGAGGACAAAATGTTCACTTGCTGCCTAATATATCCCACCCACTAACAGGTGCCATGATGAGGAGATCATCAGTGTTATTCACTTCACCTCTCACTGCTCATGATGTTATGCCTGATCGGTGTATACTCCATTAAACACCATTAAACACTAAAAATCTCCACTAAACTCCAACAAGATGAAAGCAAAATCCGTCAAAAACTCTATCAAACACTTCTGAACACTAAAATAAACACCAGTAGAGAATGAAATTGTTGCTTTTTGTACCTTTCGCTGCATTGATGAGGAGATAATCAGTCTTATTTACTTCAACTGTCACTGCTCATAATGTTATGACTGATCGGTGTATACTCTGCTTTAATGTGGTCCATACAACATACTATATAAATCTAGTTAAGGGTCTCTTACTTTACACAGCTTTGGGATATTTTCCACTAAACACACATAAATAAGTAAAGCAGTTGAAACAGTGTATAGCTCTACAAATAGAGACTTTATGAAGCTGAAGCTGAAGGCAGTACTGAGTAAAACTCTTTGACAATTGATAGCCTTTGTAAACACACAGGAAAAGGGAGTACACAGCTTGTCAAAAGCAGCTAGAACATTTCTCAAAGCTTTCAGGAAGATGTCAAAAATGAGGCCTATTTTTAAAAAAAAAAGGCCATGAGGACTAAGCAGTTCTGTCTTCACTCGAGGAGCAGGCTAGAACAAGCTGCCAGTGAGGGTATTGAAGCTGATAAGCTCTACAGCTTAACGGATAAGTTAACTCAGAGCACGGAGGTGCAAAAGAGAAACACGCCAGAGGCAGGATTCACCTTTCAGAGTTCAGATCTTACTGCAAAGGAAGGCTGGTAAACTAAAGAAAGGCTGGTTCACAAAATCGTTGGTATTGACACAAAGCACTATGTATGAAGAGAAAGTTTGAGGCCAGTTATACCAACAAGCTCCAAGAAACTCTTCAGATCTCTCTTCATGGAAATTTCATAATATATAGAGTACATGGTGTTGTATGTAGTACAGATCCAGATTACAATGTAAACGGGATGTTGTATATTATATTATATTATATTATATTATATTATATTATATTATATTATATATTGTACATTTCCCATTGGGATGAATAAAGTATCTATCTATCTATCTATCTATCTATCTATCTATCTATCTATCTGTCTGTCTGTCTGTCTGTCTGTCTGTCTGTCTGTCTATCTATCTATCTATCTATCTATCTATCTATCTATCTATCTATCTGTCTCTCTATCTGTCTGTCTATCTGTCTGTCTGTCTATCTATCTATCTATTAGAAGTTATGAAGGGTTTACTTTAGGATATATACAGGGTGTCATGGGGTATACCTAAAGTCTCTATTTATAGAGCTATACAAATTTCCTGTGCAGGATATAAAGGTTATAGTATATTATATATGTATAGAAAGTACGAACATAGAAGGTGGAAAAGGGGTGTAGGGTATTTGTAACACAAAGAGGTAGTTAAAGGGTACCTAGGTTGTAGTGTAGGGTATCTATATTGTGATAAACATAAAGACAGAGTGATTAAAGATATTTAGGATTCAGTGCTCACTCTCAGCATGCGAGATTTCTTCCGAGACCTTAGTGAATATGGGAAGCAACTAATATGATATCTCACTCTTTTTTTTATCCACATGGCAAAGCAGTCAGCTTTTCTTCTGATGCTGATTTTATAATCTTGATAATAAGCTGTGTTGTATAAAACATTAGGGTGCGACACTGCTGTAATCAGCGCTTCCTCCATATTGGCTTTTCTGAAGAGGTCATGCCGTGATGTGTCGAGTCGCAGGTCCGAGTTCACCGAACTTGAGCTTTAGAACGCGACAAAATGCAAATCTTCTTCACACTGAGCTTTGTGTTTCCGGTCTCCAGCATTCATATGCGTATGAATGGAAATGAGCGGAACAAAAAAAGTGTAGTGTATGCATAACTTTAGAGGGTAGAGGGGGTATAAGTTAGGGGGTATATGGGGTGTGCTGGGTTTTAAAGATGTAGAATAGGTGTGATGTACAGGATACAGTGCGAAAAAACACATTAAAATGTGCAAAAAGTTATAAGGGGTAGAGGGTAAGGTGGTGATTTGGGGGTAGTGTAGGAGTAAAGTACATATTGGGGTAAAAGGATGTAGGGGGGAACAAACATTATACTGAAGATGGTATTTGAGGTGTAGTGTAAAATTTATGCAGGGTGGTAGGGGTACTGGGCAAGGTATGGGATGTTAGAGGACATTTAGGGTGTAGTGTACATGGTATGCAAGGTATTATAGGGTGCACAGGGTGCAAATTGGAAAGTTTGTGGCCTCTAGAATATATAACATACATTTAGAGCATTTTCTAGACACCTTTATCCTAAATAACTTACATTTATCTCAATTATACAACTAAGATCACGAGCCCAGCAATGGCAGCTTGGAGATGCGGATTGGGATCTGAATTCTGGGATTTGAACTCCCAACCTTCCCACCAGTCAAACATCTTAACCACTGAGCTTTCCCATCCCCAAAATGTACAGTTGTGTAAAAACAGGAAGCATTAAAGCAGCTGAGGTACTGACCGAGTTGTGTGTGGGCCATGACATCAGCCAGAACAGTAGCAGCTGTGGCAGAGTTTGAGGCGGAGTTAGAACTATGGTGGCTCCGCCCACCCGGGTACGATGACGTGGAGGAAGCGGAAGAGGAAGTGGATGAGCAGTGATGAATGACGCGGTTGAACCAGTGTTCCACGTTCGGATTTGGCGCCTGGAACGGTGATGACGATGCCATCCGTCCCTCATCTTCTGACGCTGACGATGTGTCTGTGAAAAGCGAGAGAGAGAGTATCAGCATCAGAACACACACATACACACACACACACACACACACACACATAAGAGAATGAGATATGATGAAAACTACCAACTTATAAAGCAGTTAAATCAGTCCTGGGAATTCCAATTGATGCATATTTTAGTGTTTTCTAGTCAAACATCAGTGATCAAAGTGCTGTACTGGGCATCCCACAGCCCACATGGAGTGAGACTCACATCATCATCATCATCATCAAGAGCAACAGAGAAAAAAATCTAAGTAATATTCATCTGATTTGTACAGCATATTTATCCAGCTACTTAACATAGCCATCAATATTGTAGCAGTACTCAGCAAATCCGCACTGCAGCCCTGATTTACCCATCAGCCTTCACCAGATACAGCAGAATAACATAGTGGCCAGTTTCTTAACTAACATAATGATGACACTGTGTTATTGCCTATATGGAATGGATATGTGCTCCCTCACCAAGAGATATCATCACATAAAGGCTATTTAGAGAAAGCAAATTATAAGTGAAGTGAAGATGTAGGCTTTTAATTATGTTGCAATCAAACATGCATTTAGCCATCAATCCATCCATCCGTCCATCCATCCATCCATCCATCCATCCATCCATCCATTCCTCTAATCACAGATGCATTTAGCCATCCATCCGTCCATCCATCCATCAATCCATCCATCCATTAATCCATCCATCCATCCATTCTTCTAATCACTCATGCATTTAGCCATCCATCTGTCCATTCAGCTGTCCATCTGTCCATCCATCCATCCATCCATCCATCCGTTGACACATGCATTCAGCCATCTATCCATCCATCCATCCATTCACTCATATTTCCATCCATACATCCATTCACTCATATTTCCATCCATCCATCCATTCACTCATATTTCCATCCATCCATCCATTCACTCATATTTCCATCCATCCACTCATATTTCCTTCCATCCATCCTTCCATCCTTCCATCCATCCATCCATCCATCCATCCATCCATTTACTCATATTTCCATCCATTCACTCATATTTCCATCCATCCATCCATCCATCCATCCATCCATCCACTCATATGTCTATCCATCCCTCCATCAATTTATCCATTTATATACTTTGTGTATCTACAATACTTAGGATGA
Organism: Hemibagrus guttatus; assembly: GCA_033459395.1. NCBI lineage: Eukaryota > Metazoa > Chordata > Actinopteri > Siluriformes > Bagridae > Hemibagrus > Hemibagrus guttatus. The sequence continues at coordinate 7,161,871 of JAUCMX010000006.1, read as the reverse complement.
GGTCTCTGTGGGCTGTGATTGAAATATATGACCCTCTTACACACCTGCTTCAACTCCTCAGCACTGTTTTTCTGAGATTAAAAAGAGGAGTGTTCAAGGGTATATTAACATGCACTGAAAGTATGGTACAGTGCTACTGTTTTAGTGTGTGGCAATGTGTGTTACAATGTGTTAGAACATGGCTAGCCATGTTGGTTCTGTCCATTATCTGTTCCACTCTTATGTCAATATACAGTCAAATTTCCTGTGCTACATTTGTTCCCTGTTTTCAGTCTGCACATGCGATAGCCCAAATAAGGTTTAGATGAATGTTTAGTAAAATAAATTGCCAACATATACATAAAATCAACAGAATAACAGGAGGAGTGATGACTGTATACAAAAACACACCATATACAATTTTCTAATTGGTTTAACGACATGTGCCACAAACCTATTAACATGAATCAGCATTAATATAGAGATGACATTCTGAAGCAACAGTCGTAATCAGTCTCATTAAGCACATTAGAGAAACCAGGCATGGACTTGGAGTCAGAGGAATGCCCATAGCAAGTAATCGGAAGCACCGCTGAAGCCTTAAACTTCAGCGATACAGAGAGAGAGAGAGAGAGAGAGAGAGAGAGAGAGAGAGAGAGAGAGAAATACACTACTGAATATTTACCTCGGCTCAGCTACTTTTCATTAATATATACACAAGGGCATATTATAAACAAAGGAAATTGTGCCTCAGTTCAATTTAATGGCAATTTCTATGTAGTTTTTTTCAGTACTCCTGAATAAAAAGGATTCTGGGAACACTATGAGCTTAGCGACTAATGATATCACAAAATAATCTCTTCTAGTGACACAAATGAGATGTTTTTGTTCATTTTTGACAGACTTGACTCTGACCAAATAAATAGATGATTAGACAAACCAAGTCTCTGATACTGAAATCTAATTTGTGTTTATGTGAGAAATAATGTGAGCTATTTCACCAGCATTTAACTAATGGACTAACTATGTATGCTAGTCTACATTAGAGATATTGAGACACATTAGACAATATCCATTGTTAAAGCGCTATAGAAATAAAAAATATATATATCAGGGATGCTAGTATGATGTGTGTTTCTGATTTGCAGATTCATATTTGTTCAAAAGTCTTGGCATTTTTAGAAAAGATAAACTTGTAGAGATTTTTTCCCCCAAAATTGAATTCAATTCCATTTTATTTGCATAAAGCTTTTAACAATGGACACGGTCACAAAGCAGCTTTATAGAAATAGACAAATTAAAGTTATAAATTTATCCCTAATGACCAGGCCAGCGGTGATAGTGGTGAGGAAAAACTCCCTGAGATGATATGAGGAAGAAACCTTGAGAGGAACCAGATTCAAAAGAGATCCTCGTCTGGGTGACGAGTGTGATTATAAATAATTTCCTTTCTATAAGTGTATACTATATGGCCTTTTTATTAGTATTAAACAATGTATTGCTCTATTTGTTGAGTTGAGAGACGACACACTATGAACAGTAAAGACTATAACAGAAGTGAGATTCATTTTAACTCATTTTAGTCATTTCTGATCCCTTACCAAGAAAAATCCCTAGTACGTATAACATACACGGCAACTAAACCGATCCTGATCTGAACAAAGTGCTTTACAATACACACAAAACCACTCAGGCCAAAACTCTTGGTATAATTTGAACTAAACTGATCTGAACTGAATTAAATTAAAGTGGATCTTAGGAGCAGAGAGAGACAATTAAAGACAATGACAGAGAGGGGAAAGAGATAGGAGTTCGATGAGCCTGCAGATCAGACAGGATCTGTTTAACACTAATGGTACTATTAATAACATACCCAGAGATCAGTGCAGCACGTATCCTGCAAATTACAAACCTCATATCGATCAACACACTGCTGGAAAGGAGAGGCAGGTTTATCTGAACGCGTCTTCCCAAATATTCAAGTCTCCACAGACTCGTGAAACCTGACTGCTTTTTCTCATTACGTTCTGTGTAATGTGTAATTACAGCAGGTAGGGAGCAGGAGATGTTCAAGGCAACGCTACATGTGAACTTATTGTCAAGAGAAGCATAAATGTCAACAGAAGAGCCAGGAGGCAACAGTGGAAATGAATCATTGTAACATTGCTTCTCTCATTTTAAAGGGCACAATAAATAGCATGCAATATTGAATACATCACGTTATCTTTTTTAGATCTTTTTTTTGGTGCTATTGCTGGTTATCGTACATTTTTGTATAGCAAAAACTATATTCTCTATAAAAGGTTGCAAACATGCCCCTATACACAATACATGTTCTCTCTCTCTCTCCCTCCCCATCCCTTAGCTTACCTCTCTCAACCTTTAACCTTATGCCCCCTCTCTCTCTCTCCCTCCCCATCCCTTAGCTTACCTCTCTCAACCTTTAACCTTATGCCCCCCCCCCCTCTCTCTCTCTCTCTCTCTCTCTCTCTCTCTCTCTAAAGATATATATATCTTTGTCTCTCTCTATCCCTTTGCTTATCTCTCACCATTTTTAACCCATTTGTCACCCCACTCTCTCTCTCTCTCTCTCTCTCTCTCTCTCTCCCCCCCCCTTTTTTTCATCATAAAAGTAACTGACCGAAATACCTGTATATATTGCCCTATACACTATACATACCCTAAATAAAGACTTAAAGCCCTGTATACTGCAAGCTCAAGTCATGTTATAAAGTTGAAGACAGCTGCAGATGCAGTAAATGTGTTTTTTTTGAAGAGCATTAAGAAAAATCCAAAATGTAATTCAAAATCAGAACAGGAAACAGGAAGAGGCCGGGTGATCAGCAAACAAATTCAAACCATAGAGAAACCAGAACAAGATCAGATCTAGGACGTAACAAAAGACAGAAGAAAAACAACGCGGAATGTCTGGTGGCAAATCACTGAACATAACGTTACCCTGAATACAGAAACACAAGCGTTTAAATACACACACTAATTACACACAAGAGACAACCAATGACAATACAGGAGAGGAGATGGGATATGAGACAAAATAACAACACAGGTGGCCATTTAAACAAAACATAAACCTATGGCAATAAAGAAGTGCTTTGTAGCACAAAGGGCAGTTCTAATATCTTTCTATCACAGCCAGCCTTAATGTTTTGTACTTCAGCAGCTATTTGATGGGATCAGACCAGACTTCACACCCATTTATGGTATTTGACAGAATCACTCACCCAGAGTGTCTTAAGTTTATCTCTTTTATACAACCAAGCACTTGAGGTTTAAGGATCTTGCTCAAGAGCCCAACGCTAGCAGCTTGGGAGTGGCTGGGATTGAATTCACAACCTTTTAGTCGGTAGGCCAACGTCTTGACCACTGAGCTACACCACTTCCCACACACACCAGTACAATTACTGGTAGGCACTTTTGGTGTTCACTTCAATTCAATTCAGTTTTATTTGTATTGTGCTTTTAACGGTGGACACTGACTCAAAGCAGCTTTACAGAAATATAAAAATCCAGAATAGAAATGACAAAATTACAATTTATATTAACTCCTAATTAGCAAGACGGTGATGAGGGAAAAATTCCCTGAGATGATATGAGGAAAGAGCCAGACTTATAAAGGAACCTCCCCCTCATTTGAGTGACACCAGAGAGTGTGTCCAGCCATCACAATTTAGCCCTTGACAAAGTAACTCAGGTTATTATGCTTGCCCATTTTTCCTCCTCAACTTAACTGGTTGCAACAACGTAACTGGTTGCTTTTTCTTTCACAGTATTCAGTGTCTTGCGTCAGAAATATCCAGGCATGATTCTCTACATTTCTGACATTTGGCCAGAACACCCTTGTCCAGAGCGACTTACATTTATCTCATTGATACGACTGAACAACTGAGGGATAAGGGCCTTGCTCAGGGGCCCAGCAGTGGCAGATTGTGGACCTGGGATTCAACCTCACAACCTTCTGATCAGTAGTCCAAGACTTTAATCACTAAGCTATTATGTCTCTCTTTCTACCTCTCTATCTCACAATGTCTATCTCTCCACCTGTCTCTCCCTGTCTCTCTCTCCACCTCTCTCCCTGTCTCACTCCCCACCTCTCTCTCCTTGTCTCACCCTGTCTCTCTCTCTACTTCCTCTCCCTGTCTCACTCCCCACCTCTCTCTCCTTGTCTCACCCTGTCTCTCTCTCTCTACTTCCTCTCCCTGTCTCACTCCCCACCTCTCTCTCCTTGTCTCACCCTGTCTCTCTCTCTACTTCATCTCCCTGTCTCACTCCCCACCTCTCTCTCCTTGTCTCACCCTGTCTCTCTCTCTACTTCCTCTCCCTGTCTCACTCCCCACCTCTCTCTCCTTGTCTCACCCTGTCTCTCTCTCTACTTCTCTCCCTGTCTCACTCCCCACCTCTCTCTCCTTGTCTCACCCTGTCTCTCTCTCTACTTCCTCTCCCTGTCTCACTCCCCACCTCTCTCTCCTTGTCTCACCCTGTCTCTCTCTCTCTACTTCCTCTCCCTGTCTCACTCCCCACCTCTCTCTCCTTGTCTCACCCTGTCTCTCTCTCTACTTCCTCTCCCTGTCTCACTCCCCACCTCTCTCTCCTTGTCTCACCCTGTCTCTCTCTCTACTTCCTCTCCCTGTCTCACTCCCCACCTCTCTCTCCTTGTCTCACCCTGTCTCTCTCTCTACTTCCTCTCCCTGTCTCACTCCCCACCTCTCTCTCCTTGTCTCACCCTGTCTCTCTCTCTACTTCTCTCCCTGTCTCACTCCCCACCTCTCTCTTCTTGTCTCACCTGTCTCTCTCTCTACTTCCTCTCCCTGTCTCACTCCCCACCTCTCTCTCCTTGTCTCACCCTGTCTCTCTCTCTACTTCCTCTCCCTGTCTCACTCCCCACCTCTCTCTCCTTGTCTCACCCTGTCTCTCTTTCTACTTCCTCTCCCTGTCTCACTCCCCACCTCTCTCTCCTTGTCTCACCCTGTCTCTCTCTCTACTTCCTCTCCCTGTCTCACTCCCCACCTCTCTCTCCTTGTCTCACCCTGTCTCTCTCTCTCTACTTCCTCTCCCTGTCTCACTCCCCACCTCTCTCTCCTTGTCTCACCCTGTCTCTCTCTCTACTTCCTCTCCCTGTCTCACTCCCCACCTCTCTCTCCTTGTCTCACCCTGTTTTCTCTCTCTACTTCCTCTCCCTGTCTCACTCCCCACCTCTCTCTCCTTGTCTCACCCTGTCTCTCTCTCTACTTCCTCTCCCTGTCTCACTCCCCACCTCTCTCTCCTTGTCTCACCCTGTCTCTCTCTCTACTTCCTCTCCCTGTCTCACTCCCCACCTCTCTCTCCTTGTCTCACCCTGTCTCTCTCTCTACTTCCTCTCCCTGTCTCACTCCCCACCTCTCTCTCCTTGTCTCACCCTGTCTCTCTCTCTACTTCTCTCCCTGTCTCACTCCCCACCTCTCTCTCCTTGTCTCACACTGTCTCTCTCTCTACTTCCTCTCCCTGTCTCACTCCCCACCTCTCTCTCCTTGTCTCACCCTGTCTCTCTCTCTACTTCCTCTCCCTGTCTCACTCCCCACCTCTCTCTCCTTGTCTCACCCTGTCTCTCTTTCTACTTCCTCTCCCTGTCTCACTCCCCACCTCTCTCTCCTTGTCTCACCCTGTCTCTCTCTCTACTTCCTCTCCCTGTCTCACTCCCCACCTCTCTCTCCTTGTCTCACCCTGTCTCTCTCTCTCTACTTCCTCTCCCTGTCTCACTCCCCACCTCTCTCTCCTTGTCTCACCCTGTCTCTCTCTCTACTTCCTCTCCCTGTCTCACTCCCCACCTCTCTCTCCTTGTCTCACCCTGTCTCTCTTTCTACTTCCTCTCCCTGTCTCACTCCCCACCTCTCTCTCCTTGTCTCACCCTGTCTCTCTCTCTACTTCCTCTCCCTGTCTCACTCCCCACCTCTCTCTCCTTGTCTCACCCTGTCTCTCTCTCTCTACTTCCTCTCCCTGTCTCACTCCCCACCTCTCTCTCCTTGTCTCACCCTGTCTCTCTCTCTACTTCCTCTCCCTGTCTCACTCCCCACCTCTCTCTCCTTGTCTCACCCTGTCTCTCTCTCTAGCTATTTTTTTCTTTTCTACTCTATGTTAAAATGAAAGGAAAAGCACACTACAATATATTTCATATTTCTAACAGAATCCATTTCTCTCTCTTTCAGTCTATCTCACTCTCTGAGCAATAAAACAGTCTTTCACACTTGTTGCAACATCTGTCTGTTCTCAGCACCTGTTTCTTTCCCTGTGATATTCTGAGGATAACAAAATATGACAGGAAGATTTTTTTATGCCTTATGTGATTCAGGGTATTATTTATTGATTTGTTTGTTTGTTTATTTATCTATTTATTTACTTTCTTTTATTATTATTATTATTATTACTATTATTATTATAATAAACAGCATAAAATTGTGCAATAGTTTATAAACACATTATCAATGTCCAGGCCAAGTAAAGATTGATTCCAAATGAAAGAGAGAATGAAACTGAATCATGTTGAAACCATCAAATCCTTTTCAAGGCCAAGCCTTTACTTGCATCAGTGTTAGCTCTGAAAGAAAGAATTATTTCTTGTCAAATTCTATGAATGTGAAAAGGAAAAGACCAAATTTTTTTTTACAAACTCTAATGGACGAGTCCAAGATCATATTTAAAGAGATGATACAGGACAAGATAAATGCCAATTAGTGCAGAATATGTCTCTATACATCACCCCATGAAATAACTTCAAATAAGTGACTGTTCTAAACAACCGTCCTTAAACCGTCCTCATGCAGTGACAAGATTTTAACAGGATTGTGCATGTTCAACATCACAACACAATCCTATAAGTGATTATCAGTTTAATTCTGTCTCAATCCGAAAGCAGCCTTCAGGACGCCGTTCGCTCCGTGAGGTCTGATAATTACAGTCGTTTTAAGAGGCCAGATTCACACAAGAGAGTGTGTGTGGGATTAAACCAGCCTGTTTAAACCATGTGTGTGTATCACTTTACAAAGAACAATGGAATCAGTGGGCCATGATCCAATCCCCAGTGAGGTGTCTGAATGAGTCAACTTTAACCTTTGAACCATTAATCCGCTTATCCTATCACTGGGTGCCATTATTCCGAGCCCCAAAAGAGAAAAGATCAGCTCTTTAGTTCATTAAATAAAGACCAGGGCATGATGAAGGCCTCCAGGCCACCGTATATTACAATCTAACAATGACATAATCACAGATATTATGAACAGCACTCTTCAATGATATAACTACAGTAGGCTTGATATGTTTAAAAGTATATATACAATTCTGGGGTTGTGTTTTTTTGTGTGTATTTTTAATAGTATTATTTGTCTATTTTTCCCATGAGATTAGTTTCATATTTTTAAATACGCTCATTATATACAATGGATATAAAAAGTCTACACACCCCTGTTAAAATGGAAGGAAAACAAAGGAATAAAAAAATAAAAATAAAATAAATAAATAAATAAATAAAAATAATAGTAAAATAATAATAATAATAATAATAATAATAATAATAATAATAATAATAATGGGGTTTCTGCTACTTTCCACTACAAAATATTATACTGTATGTCAGATGTACTATAAACTGTATGTTAGATTTATTGTGAAAAGCAAATGTTTATTAAATGTGTTGATAATAAGCTGTACAGATATAGTATAATAGTTTCTCTACTGATACTAAATGTATAGCCTCACCGTTGTCGCAAATACACGAGCTTAATCCGGGACTGCAAAGCTGAACCTACACGAGCTATTTATGCTCCTCTCTGCTCGGTTCTTTGCTCTGACTAAGTCTCTTTGAATAAAAGCCTCCACCATATAAAAATGTAAACCTAACACATCCAGTGGCACGATCCCGAGCCTTGCAAATGGCTAAAATGATCAGTATGGGGAATAATTTTGCATTTGATGAATTAAGGAGATTCTCATTAACATAACATCCGGCTCCACATACAGCCTCGGGGCCATAAAGTCAGAAAAAGAATGCGATCATCTCAATAGGCAGAGTTACATAACAAGTGTGGGCTGTTAGCGCGGGAATACACATGCCAATAGAGATCATTATTCAGAAAAGTTCACACGCTCTTTATGCAGTTTAAGGATTATTAGTCATGAAGGTCATCCATAACACCTTAGTGTCCCGAGTGGAGCAATTAGTCTGGAAGATTAAGAAAGCAGAGGAGTTTGTTCAGCAGATGCTGCAGCAACTCCAGGCAGGACATCCTCTCATCCGGTGAGGAGGATGGCGTAACTTTACTGCTGAGCACCTTGTGGGTGTGTGTTAGGTTAGGAATACAGATTAGGACCTCAGTGCTCTTGTCTGAGTTTAAAGCGGAAACTTAGTGAGCAACAGATTCAAGTATGTGATGGTTAGTGATGCATGTTATGAAGAAAAAAGTGCTCTGACATTCTCTTTTCTCTCTCTCTCTCTATCTATCTATCTATCTATCTATCTATCTATCTATCTATCTATTTATCTATCTATCTATCTATCTATCTATCTATCTATCTATCTATCTATCTATCTATCTATCTATCTCCTATCTGTCTATCTCCTATCTATCTATCTATCTATCTATCTGTCTCCTATCTATCTATCTATCTATCTATCTATCTATCTATCTATCTATCTATCTATCTATCTATCTATCTATCTATCTCCCTTTCTCCCTCTCTTTCCAACTCTCTATTTCACTATGTCTATCTCTCTATCTCTCTCCCTGTCTCTCTCTCTCCACCTGTCTCTCCCTGTCTCTCTCTCCACCTCTCTCCCTGTCTCACTCCCCACCTCTCTCTCCTTGTCTCACCCTGCCTCTCTCTCTACTTCCTCTCCCTGTCTCTCTCTCCACCTCTCTCCCTGTCTCACTCCCCACCTCTCTCTCCTTGTCTCACCCTGTCTCTCTCTCTACTTCCTCTCCCTGTCTCACTCTCCACCTCTCTCTCCTTGTCTCACACTGTCTCTCTCTCTACTTCCTCTCCCCGTCTCTTTCTACCTCTCTAGCTTTCTCTCATTGTCTCTCTCTCTCCCTGTCTCTCTCTACCTCTCTCTCTTATCTTTGTGTCTCTCTAACTCCTTATCATTTTCTGTCTCTCTCCACCTCTCTCTCCCTGTTTCTTTCTCCCTGTCTCTCTCTCTCCACCCCCCTCTCTATCTATCTATCTCCCTTTCTCTCTCTTTCCACCTCTCTCTCTCTCACTATGTCTATCTCTCTACCTCTCTCTCCCTGTCTCTCTCTCCACCTGTCTCTCCCTGTCTCTCTCTCCACCTCTCTCTTCCTGTCTCTTTCCACCTCTCTCCCTGTCACACTCCCCACCTCTCTCTCCTTGTCTCACCCTGTCTCTCTCTCTACTTCCTCTCCCTGTCTCACTCCCCACCTCTCTCCCCTTGTCTCACCCTGTGTCTCTCTCTACTTCCTCTTCCTGTCTCACTCTCCACCTCTCTCTCCTTGTCTCACACTGTCTCTCTCTACTTCCTCTCCCTGTCTCACTCCCCACCTCTCTCCCCTTGTCTCACCCTGTGTCTCTCTCTACTTCCTCTTCCTGTCTCACTCTCCACCTCTCTCTCCTTGTCTCACACTGTCTC
>JAUCMX010000006.1:7104758-7149758 GCA_033459395.1 Hemibagrus guttatus | reverse complement strand
GAAGATCTGCACTTCTCCATCTCAGCTGCTTCATAGAGAAATCGTTCTATTTGACAACACTGTTTAAGCGTTACATTAAAATCTCATTCCCAAACAAACCTCTGCATTAATACACCATCAGTAATCATAACAAACACAGCAATGGAAGCTAACACATTTATCAAGTGACGTTTGTTTAAATGTTATCCACATGCAGATACATTGGATTCGTGTTTATTTAATAGATACCAAATAAAAGAGTTCACATAAATGAGCAAAAATGCAATGGAATTATATCTAATTAAAAAGTAAACTCTAGATCTTCATGCGTAAATATTGGAACTTTCTTCAGTTTCAACTCTAAATGTAAGCAGTTATCAACAATTCATTAAGGATTTAAAATTGTTCATTACAGGCTTCATTTTATTTTTGAATGGAATAAACAGTGTTTAATGGCGTCGCTGATTACTGAATTTAATTGTTTATTATTTAAAACACGTCAATTCAAGTGTAGCTTATGACAGATTAATGCTGAAGTAAAATATCGGCAGCTAACAGGTTTTCCTTTCATTTTAATGGATGTGTATAAACATAATTTTTTGTCCCTTTTCCTAGTTTACTGTACCATGGAGCTTAAAATCAAAAACATTTTAATGCAGCAATGGCAATGCCACACGGGGGCAAACGACATCATATAGAGTACACCCAATTGCAGGAATGGAATTAGCTTTGGTGCTTTATTAAGTAGAATAAAACTTGGGGAAAAAAGAGAGACTTAAGACACAACACCAAGATAAAGTGAACATAAACAGGGATCAAAAAGGAGTCACTATACTACATATTAAAAGGCACCAAACACATTGTGAAGGCTTGACGAAGATGGATATAAAAAGGGCAGGTATATAAAGGACAAATAATTAGGGAAGATAGAAAACAGGTCCCATGTGCTGGTCCCAAGCCTGGATAAAATGGGACGGTTGCGTCTGGAAGAGCGTCTGGCATAAAACGTGTGTTAAATCGAAATATGTGGATCAAATGATCTGCTGTGCCGACCCCAAAACAGGAGCAACCAGAAAGAACGACCATCATGCTAGAAATTAGAAAAAAGAAACTGTTAGTAAAAACCCTGAACAAGTCTGTGTTTATACTCTGTATGAACTATTTCTAAAGTACGTGATCCACTCCGTTTCAAACGCACCGGCCGCTAAGCAACCCAAGTGCAATTCTGATTAACTCATCTCATGCAACAAGATCTCAGTCTGCACCACGCTCTTAAAAATCTCCTCACTCTTTTCTCCTTCACAAGCACCTTTACATCCTCCCATCGATCTCGCTCGCTGAATGCATCAGAAAGACGGCCATAATGTGGGAGTTAAAGCTCCTTCACGCTGACATAAGCAGAAATCCAGGGGGTCACCAATCCCAGCATGGATGATGAAGAAACCACTCAGACTCCCTGAGCTCAGCTTATACAGTTAGAAATGAAGATCGACTGACCGACAGTTCCTAAAACTAACCTGCACAGAATACCAAGGGTTTCAGTTTCTCCAGATTATTTTGTCTGTCTGGAAAAAAAGTCAGTTGGGTATAAATTTGAAGATCTTTAAAGTTTCTGACTGTTTGGTTCGGTTCATCAGTAGAGGATTATTCATTCATTCATTGTCTACCGCTTATCCGATCTATTCTCGGGTCACGGGGAGCCTGTGCCTATCTCAGGCGTCATTGGGTATCAAGGCAGGATACAGCCACCCATCGCAAGGCGCACGCACACACACTCTCATTCACTCAGGCAATCACACACTACGGACAATTTAGAGATGCCAATCAACCTACAATGCATGTCTTTGGACCGGGTGAGGAAACCAGAGTACCCGGAGGAAACCCCCGAGGCACTTGGAGAACATGCAAACTCCACACATGCTAACAGGCAAACATGCTAACCACTAAGCCACCGTGCCCCCCCAAAAGACTTTTATGACTCTAAAATAAATCAATAAAGCATACTGAACTGCTAAACTGTACTGATAATTATGAGGTTGTTTATTAGTGTTATTACTAGCATGCAGTTACTTCCAACTCCTTAACTATGGGAGTGACATTGTTAGAAAGTTCAGAGTTTCTCAGATAGTTTCGAGTATAGCAAAGCTGTAAATGTGACGGAAATGCTCAACAAGACCTCACAACATTGCTGGTAGAAGATTTTCAATTGTAATGATGTGATTAAGTCTTTTGACCGGGGGAGGAAACCGGAGTACCCGGAGAAAATGCAAACTCCACACACACAGTGGAGGCGGGGATCGAACCCCCAACCCTCGAAGTGTGAGGTAAACATGCTAACCACCAAGCCACTGTGCCCCGCAGTAGAGGATTAATGGATCTTTAAAGCAAAGTAAAGTCTTGAGTAATTTAACTGAGTAAATATAACGACAAGACAAATACTTTTTTAATTCTTTATTCAGTTGCACACTGAACAATAGGAGATTTAGAGGGAGATTTGTGTGTGTGTGTGTGTGTGTGTGTGTGGCAGGGGTCTGCAACACCTGTATTTTGTCTTTGGATTAACCTTTTGACCTCCCTGACCTATTTTGGATGTTTGGGTGGATTTTGTTTGCTGCTATTCATTTTAAACTTCTTGCATCATCTCCTGAGAATCCACTGATACACAGGGTTACATGCTAAGTCTTGATAAAATGTCAGAAAACACACAAAACAAGTCCATAACAGGCGTCCATATGCTATAATTCCAGGTCCATCAAAATTATAAGTTTAATTAAGATAGAATGAGCTATAATTTGTTCTTTGCTATACAAGATTGATATAAATGTACACTAAAAACACCCAAATACTATAGAATTCTCATCAAACATGTTAAAAAGATTCTAAAATCATGTCAGAGTTAACACTGAGTGGTTACACTCACTATACAGGTTTATAAACTGTAATAGTTGTGTTATGAATTGAAATGAAAGTTTAGTTATGTCATCTGTAACATATCTACTTTTCATTTAATGTATTATTGTCTCTGCTTCCTCTCAGGCTTTAGGACAGTGTGGCTACTAATGATATTGTTGACTAGTAAATCAGCTAACTCTTGACCGTTAGCAAGACAGGTTATTAGCCAGCTATAAAGAGGAAACAAAAAGCAATATAATGTTCTCTTTCTCTTAACTTTCTCCTCTCAAGCAGTATCTCCGACTGTAAACGGGCCTAAATGACACATTCACCCACTGCTTCAAACGTTGCTATCTGTTAGCAAGAAGTCCTTTAACAAACACGAACATTTTGGGACATTTGGGAAATCGCAATTAAAAATATACAGAAAACAATGCATATCACTGCACCAGACTGACCAGGCAAATCTGAAAAACCAGAAGTGGCTAAACATAGGGCGTACGCTCACCCACACAAAATGAGCAGTAAACCCACCGCAGAAAAATGACATCAGCAGGCGCAGAGGCAGCCGAGACTGTGGTCAGCCTTCTGAGTCGACGCGAGGATAAGTGCTGCTATGGGCCTCTGAAACATCTCAAACATCCTTTCGCTAAAACCTCAAATGACAGGGCACGCAAGGTCAGGACGGTTCCTCACTCCTTTAAATTTATTCCCTTCACCTTTTACAATGCGATGAGTCACACTGCGGGACTGTTATGCAATTCCATGAAGATCAGGATGAAGGAGAAACCGCAGCTCGCCACGTTTTATGTTTACTGACCATGGTGAGGCATGGCGCTTTCTGGAAAAAACGCTGCAGTAAAAGTGAGACACTCTAATTTGTGTACATTTTTAAAATAATAGCTGGAGTAGCATACCTAACAGAAATGATAAAAATTGCTGGAGAAGTAGGTTTAATACAAAAGTTTAAAAAATAATAACATACCTGTATACAATACAGTGTGAAAGTCTTAGGCAGCTTATTTATTTTTTTTATTTTGTAGAAAAAATGCAATATTAGATTAAATCTGCTATAAATCTAAGTCTCCTTAATTACTAGAGGATCACTAGAGGATAATGTATTGATTGTTATTGTTTTTTATAAAATACATTAAAATAATTAAAAGTAAAATAAACAAATGAAATAAATAAATAAATAAATAAATAAATAAATAAATAAATAAATAAATAAACAAACAAACAAACAAATAAATAAATAAATGAATGAACAAACAAACAAACAAATAAATAAATAAATAAATAGCAATAATAATAATAATAATAATAATAATAATAATAATAATAATAAGTATAGAAGAAGAGGTAAAAAAGTAGAAAATTATATAATAAAAGGACAACAGCAACAACAACAACAACAATAATAATAATAATAATAATAATAATAAAATCAGAGACAACCTCTAAATTGAAATTTTGAAATTTTAGCAACTATAGAATTATATATACATATCTATGTCATTTGCTCAGTTTTGTATAATGCTTTGTTATATAAATCACAGGGTAAAAACTGTCATGGAGCAGAGGTTACACTACTAGCCTCAGAAATACAAGCTATAAATATATATTTAAGTGTAAAATGCTAGATAAAGAATGTGCCATCTAATCTCCATGTTAAAACATCAGAAACACTTCTTGGCTGTCAAGGTAATGATACTGTTTCCCTCCAAGGCCATTTCTATCTGACCTTTAACCTCATCACAACCTCACCTCCACTGGCAATGAAAATCCATCAAATAGAATGCACCGAAGGGGGAAAATAATGATTAGCTTTTAGTCATAGGTGATAAAAGTGTATAATGAAAACAATTTATTTATGAACATAATAAATGTAATACTTCATAAAACCGTATGCAAATGTAGTTCTTTATATCATCATTAAGAAAACTCAAAATTATTGCACTTTTCAGCTGTTAAACCTAAGGAATATGGGCAAAAATGAGCTAATGCTAGAGCATTAAACTAACTTATATCCTGGCTAATGTTTGGGCAAAAATTAGCTAATGCTAGATCATTATACTAACTTATATCCTGGCTAAAAGATATGTGTAGAACCAGATATCATATCACTTATGTTTTTTTTTTTTTCAAATAGTTCTTGCACACCAAGCATTAGGAACGTGCCCAAGCATTAGGAACAGTACAGGATGAGTTCATGCATTCAACCTTAGTGTAGGTTAGTTTGTGTAGATTTTGGGAAATCAAGCCAAGTAAAGGCAAAAGAATTAATAACTGTGAGAACAGGATTTAAAAAATATTCCCCCATACATTTCTAGCTGAAACCATTTGTGAACTTGAGTAATGTATCTGAGACTGAGGAACTTTAATTTATTTTTTCTTTGTGTGTTCCTGTATTTCCATGAGCATGAAGGTAGGATTCAATGTTAAGTCCCCTTCCATTTTAAAGCTAAATACAGGCACAGAGACTAGTATTTGGGGCATTATACAGATACAGGTACAAATATAGATTGTGGCATTTGCCAGCTAATTTTACTGTATTTATTTTATTTGACATTTTAATTTCCACCTCCATCCAGAGACTGAATTCTCCCCATCTAGCACACTCAACAAACCTGATGCATAAATGTCCTTCCTTGTAGCCAAGCCCAGATTTTAGATTATTTTATCACTCAGAGTTATGCTTGAAAATGTTTTATCAGATCTTTGCTAACCCAGCGGGATTAACCCTTTCTTCCTAGAGAGCCAAAAATATTTCCACAAGGAATCATTTAGCCTCTTTCTAGACGTCTCCTAGCAACCACCCTACCGTTGAGCCCAAGTGCCCTGGTAAGGAAAACCTGCTGAATAGTGCTCAAGCCTGCAATGTTAATGCTGAAAACCATTCACTGGAGGGAAAGGAGACTTTTCAAAACCTAAACTCTTTCAGTTGACTCAGAGAAGGTCACATACTTCATTAAGACATTCTTTCAATACACTGCTCAATGTCTTTTTTGGGGGTTTTTTTTAAGATAAGGTGTGTAATTTCCTGTGTCTGGGAGTAAAAAAAGTTCAAGATATAACTGACAATTATAATTAAAGAATATATCTTTTGTTTATCATTCAGAGTAATGCAGAAAGATGTCCAGTCTGGTGACATGGGTTCAAAAATGTATGGCTTTTGGCATGGTTCAGTTCTACTTAGCACATCAATTAACCAAAAATTTGAAGATGATCACTAATCGAAATATAGATGGAGGAATATGAGGGACTGGATGCAAACATATAGGAAATTCAGTCTCATGGCTTTTCTCTGGAAGAATACTCAGCATGACTCTGCTCAGCACTGCAGGTTGTCTTGTTTACATCGTTAACTCACTGCGAGAGAAGAGAAACAAATTTCTGACCTGTGAAGTTAAAGGCTTGTCTAATTCAATAAAGTGGGCAGATTAACTAAGAAGTTCCTGGAAAAACACTATTATGCAATCAAGTTGCAATTAACATCAGCTTCATAAAGCCATGCTCATATTCAGTCAGTAATTAACCTGCATAGCACCTCTTCTCTTAGCAACCCCTTTCCTGTCTTACTAAGGCGAAAAGATAAAAGCTGATCATTTGAAATTTTAAACCTCATGTGAAAGCAATGCGTCCATTTTGCCATTTACTGCCATTTTGCTCCGGAATTAGCTTATCTGAAAAGGGACAGCCTCTGTTACATTTGGCTTGCTAATATAATGTAATGTAATTGTTACCTCTGAATAATTAAACATGTTTGCAATTGTGCTCTTGTGTATGCTACTAGATTTTCATTTGTGCTTTGTACTTTTTTAGCTGCCAACACCAGTACTTACATCTGAAACAGTAAGCATAAAGTCATATTGTTTCCCTTTGAAGCTCAACAAACATTAACATTATTCCATTCCATTGTCTGTACCATCATGTGGTCACAGGGAGCGCTTGCCTATCTCAGGCGTCATTGGGCATCAAGGCAGGATACACCCTGGACAGAGTGCCAATCCATCGCAGGGCACACACACACTCAATCACTCACGCAGTGCCGTGCCGCCCATTAACATTATTCAAACACCAGATTTCTGCAAAACACAGCAACAAACTATAATACTACTATAGGCAATTTAGAGACTCCAATCAGCCTAGAAGCATGTGTTTGGACTGTGGGAGGAATCCCACCAAGCATGGGGAGAACATGCAAACTCCACACACACACAGAGCAGGAGCTGGACTCGAACCCAGGACGCTGGAGGCACGAAGAAAAACATGCTAACCACTAAACCACCGTGACACCCATTAACATTATCCAAACACCAAATTTCTGCAAAACACAGAAACAAACTATAATACTTTATTTCATATACCATGAAATACTAACAGTCATCAAACCCCAGAATGTTCCATTAACTATTGATATTGTCGAATGAATTGAATATGAAACACTAAAATTCTCCTTTTGAGATCACCAACATTCTCTAATTATGGCCAACAACAAACACCAGGATTATCCATAATGCACCACTGTTCCCCATTAACACTGTATTAACCATTCTCTACCAAAGCAAATCAAACACCAATGAATACAATTCACCAATAAATACCTACATTCTCCTCTAATCATCAATGTATACTAATATTCACTAATAAATACCTACATTCTCCTCTAATCATCAATGAATACCAATATTCACCAATAAATACCTACATTCTCCTCTAATCATCAATGAATACCAATATTCACCAATAAATACCTACATTCTCCTCTAATCATCAATGAATACCAATATTCACTAATAAATACCTATATTCTCCTCTAATCATCAATGAATACCAATATTCACTAATAAATACCTACATTCTCCTCTAATCATCAATGAATACCAATATTCACTAATAAATACCTACATTCTCCTCTAATCATCAATGAATACCAATATTCACCAATAAATACCAACATTCTCCTCTAATCATCAATGAATACCAATATTCACCAATAAATACCAACATTCTCCTCTAATCAATGAATACCAATATTCACCAATAAATACCTACATTCTCCTCTAAATCAATGAATACCAATATTCACCAATAAATACCTACATTCTCCTCTAAATCAATGTATACCAATATTCACAATAAATACCTACATTCTCCTCTAATCATCAATGAATACCAATATTCACCAATAAATACCTACATTCTCCTCTAATCATCAATGTATACCAATATTCACAATAAATACCTACATTCTCCTCTAATCATCAATGAATACCAATATTCACCAATAAATACCTACATTCTCCTCTAATCATCAATGAATACCAATATTCACCAATAAATACCTACATTCTCCTCTAATCATCAATGTATACCAATATTCACCAATAAATACCTACATTCTCCTCTAATCATCAATGAATACCAATATTCACCAATAAATACCTACATTCTCCTCTAATCATCAATGTATACCAATATTCACCAATAAATACCTACATTCTCCTCTAATCATCAATGAATACCAATATTCACCAATAAATACCTACATTCTCCTCTAATCATCAATGTATACCATATTCACTCAATAAATACCTACATTCTCCTCTAATCATTCAAATCCCTTATCCCATCCACTGATATCATGCGTCCCAACCTAATAAATACCTACATTCTCCTCTAATCATCAATGAATACCAATATTCACAATAAATACCGACCATTCTCCTCTAATCATCCCGAACAGGTATCACCAATAAACTCATTCTCCTCTCTCATCAATGTATACCAATAAATACCTACATTCTCCTCTAATCAATGAATACCAATATTCACCAATAAATACCTACATTCTCCTCTAATCATCAATGTATCAATATTCACAATAAATACCTACATTCTCCTCTAATCATCAATGAATACCAATATTCACCAATAAATACCTACATTCTCCTCTAATCATCAATGTATACCAATATTCAGCAATAAATACCTACATTCTCCTCTAATCATCAATGAATACCAATATTCACCAATAAATACCAACATTCTCCTCTAATCAATGTATACCAATATTCACCAATAAATACCTACATTCTCCTCTAATCATCAATGTATACCAATATTCACCAATAAATACCTACATTCTCCTCTAATCATCAATGTATACCAATATTCAGCAATAAATACCTACATTCTCCTCTAATCATCAATGAATACCAATATTCACCAATAAATACCAACATTCTCCTCTAATCAATGTATACCAATATTCACCAATAAATACCTACATTCTCCTCTAATCATCAATGAATACCAATATTCACCAATAAATACCAACATTCTCCTCTAATCAATGTATACCAATATTCACCAATAAATACCTACATTCTCCTTTAATCAATGAATACCAATATTCACCAATAAATACCTACATTCTCCTCTAATCATCAATGAATACCAATATTCACCAATAAATACCAACATTCTCCTCTAATCAATGTATACCAATAGAAGTTGCTTTTGGCTGCTCCCTGTTCGGGGTCGCCACAGTGGACTGACTGATCCACACAACAACTTGGCACAGGTTTTACGCCGGATGCCCTTCCTGCCGCAACCCTCCCATTATTCCGGGCTTGGCACCGGCACTGCATCCAGTGGCTCGGGTTGAGGCATTGGCTGGGAATCGAACACGGGCCTTCTGCATGATAGGTGAGCAACCTACCACTGAGTCACCAATGCCTCTCAACTAATCAATGAATACCAATATTCACCAATAAATACCTACATTCTCCTCTAATCATCAATGTATACCCATATTCACCAATAAATACCTACATTCTCCTCTAATCAATGTATACCAATATTCACCAATAAACACCTACATTCTCCTCTAATCATCAATGAATACCAATATTCACCAATAAACACCTACATTCTCCTCTAATCATCAATGAATACCAATATTCACCAATAAATACATACATTCTCCTCTAATCATCAATGTAGAGGCATTGGTGGCTCAGTGGTAGGTTGCTCGCCTATCATTCAGAAGGCCCGGGTTCGATTCCCAGCCACTGGATACAGTGCCGGTCCCAAGCCCGGAAAAAATGGGAGGGTTGCGGCAGGAAGGGCATCCGGCGTAAAACCTGTGCCAAGTTGTTGTGCGGACCAGTTGGTCCGCTGTGGCGACCCCGAACAGGGAGCAGCCGAAAGCAACTTCTATCTAATCAATGTATACCAATATTCACCAATAAATACCTACATTCTCCTCTAATCAATGAACACCAATAAATACCTACATTCTCCTCTAATCATCAATGAATACCAATATTCACCAATAAATACCTACATTCTCCTCTAATCATCAATGAATACCAATAAATACCAACATTCTCCTCTAATCATCAATGAATACCAATATTCACCAATAAATACCTACATTCTCCTCTAATCATCAATGAATACCAATATTCACCAATAAATACCTACATTCTCCTCTAATCATCAATGTATACCAATATTCACTAATAAATACCTACATTCTCCTCTAATCATCAATGTATACCAATATTCACCAATAAATACCTACATTCTCCTCTAATCATCAATGTATACCAATAAATACCTACATTCTCCTCTAATCATCAATGAATACCAATATTCACTAATAAATACCTACATTCTCCTCTAATCATCAATGAATACCAATATTCACCAATAAATACCAACATTCCCCTTCACACACCATCCTAATACTCACCATCAGATAATAATGTGTACCAATATTCACCACTGAATAACAATATTCTCCTTTTAATACCAATAAATACTAACATTCACCATTGAATACTAACATTCACTCTAAACATTAATAAATATCACCATTCACTATTAAACACTAACATTCTCCACGTTAACGAATGTCTCTCTTAGTTTAAGATTTGAAAGTTAGGAGGAAAAAAAATGAAAAAATAAAGTCAACCTGACATCAGTGATCTGACTTTCATAAGAAATTGCTGATAAACTCAGATGCTTAGAAGCTCCCCCTGCCCTTTTCTCAGCTGCATTTTCTGGCCACACGGTTTATATGGTGCAATATTTCTGATACTGAAGACAGGAGACCAGGCGGCACGGTGGCTTAGTGGTTAGCCACCTCTAGCGTCCTGGGTTCGAGTCTCGCTCCTGCTCACTGTGTGTGGAGTTTGCATGTGCTTGGTGGGTTTCCTCTGGGTGCTCCGGTTTCCTCCCACATGCTTCTAGGCTGATTGATGAGTGTGTGTGTGCCCTGTGATGGGTTGGCACTCTGTCCAGGGTGTATGCTGTCTGAGGATGTACAACTCACCTCCTGTAAATCTATCTATTCTGCCTGCCTTTTTATTTACCTATGTGTTATTGTAAATATGCTTTTATCCATCAGTTCATCCATTCCTCTACCCATCTATCTATCTATCTATCTATCTATCTATCTATCTATCTATCTGTCTATTTGTCTGTTCTTTCTTTCTTTCTTTCTTTCTTTCTTTCTTTCTATTAACTATGTATGTGTCATTGTACCTGTCTAGTTATACTTTCATCTGTCTGTCTGTCTGTCTGTCTGTCTAGGTTTAAAAATTGCTTACTTCTCTCTAAAAGACAGCTCTCTGATCTACATGCTGGTTTATCCTTTCTAACAACAATTGTAGTCTTTAAACTAATGGCTAAACCCAAGATTAGATGTTCTGAGCTATTTGTTTGTTGCTTCAGTCTACAGCAAAAAAGAATTGATAAAAAATGGAATTGGCCTTGGTGTTCCAATAGTTTTGGAGGGGGCTCGTATCTGCTGTTCTATTTATCTGTCAGCCTGTATGATGGTGTTCTAGGTTTTGCAGGAGCTCAGAGTGTCTCAAGCTGACAGATTTCTACTCAGACGCTCAACACCTCTACAGCTGGTGGAGATTTGACTGACATGAAATATTGGAATTCTCATGGAAAACAGCTTCCAAGAAGCTTCTGGAAAAGATAAATAATGCCTGAAATAATGCAGACGGATCCCATTATGTCTGCAACATGTGGCACATTTGAAAACAGTGGCCTGATTTCCGCTGTGATGACCAAACCAAAAGTCCGAGATACTCATAAAACATTCATGTGGACCCTTCAGGCTGCTGCTAAAAATATACACATGAAAAAGGACTTCTAGCTTATTCTGTATTCATGTCCCCAAGGAGAGTTTAAAGCGCACAGCAGGGATTATTATGAGAGAAGCGATGCACTCAGATATTGATTTCATCTGTGGGATCGGAGTTACAGAAAACCTGTAACCTGTTGCTCAGACCTATTCAGAGTATTGGTTATTTAATATACATGTACAATATTGTATATAATTTGGTTATACACTATTGTCTGTTCGATTTTCAATGCTTAAAATAAAACTAAACTTTCGGACGCAGGGTGAGGTGGAATGATACCAACTTCCATCAAGAAAAAAAAAAAAAAAGCTATCCAAGATGCCTGCCTCAGTAACATAACCGCATATATTACACCTAGATTGTGACATTTTGTCATACTCCTAAGTCACACACTGTCATAAACATCACACACATCAGCATCTAAAAAACTGGGTGTAGTTTGACGCAGATATTTTATCTATCAAAACAAATGTGAATCAAAAAAAGTGTTTTGTGTGAAACGGACTTCTGCTAAATGTTAGCATAAACGTTAGCCTTGCATCTTGAGTACTAAAAACAGCAGTGAATGTGAGTGCCTATTTTCAGGGTGAGTAGGAACCAGGGGACATTTGAGTCATTGTGTTACTGTACACTTTAAAATATCTACTATGTTCTCTGACTGAAGGTTAAAAAAAGCCCAAAACTGAAATGCCACAGCTTATTACATTATTCCTGAGCTAAGGTTACTGACTGTGTGGAGTTTCACATTCTCTCAGTGTTCTCCTGGGGTTGTTCCCGGTTCTCCTGTTTTTCTACCCACCCACCAAAATCTCGCCAGCAGTTGGACTGGCTATGCCTCTAAATTGTTAAATTGCCCCTGACCAGAATAAAGGGCTTGCTGAAAATGTGAATAGTAAGAGTTTAATAACAGGCTAAAGACCCCAAGCTTTAAAGTTAGCATTTCTCTGCTCTAATGCTCTTTTAACATGCTCGTGAACGACTGCACAGCAAAGAGCTGACGAGATGAATTTGGTATATTAGATTCCTGCAAATGCTAAAATGTGCTCAAGCAAAGCAGAACATCTCTGTCCACACATCATTAAAAATCTGACTCATCACTCAGGATGATTTCTGCTCTGCGATGCAGATAACATCTGTTCTCATCCTCTAAGAGAGAAAGAGGCAAAGAGAGAGAGAGAAAGAGTGAGAGAGAGAGAGAAGTTCTATTAGCATGAAGTGTATGTGACAGGATCAGGCAGTAGGCCTTAATGAAATTACAGCAGTGACACACTGCCGCAGTAAAACTCACGATTCTGTCCGTTCTCGCCTCAAGGTCGGATAAGCAATCTGTAAAGAATGAGAGATGTAACCTGTGCTCGAACTGTGCATTAAAGCCTGGCGTATGTGTTCTTACAAACGGGCTTCAGAACCTTCAGAAGGTCGAAAAAGCACTTTCAAAAGAAAAGTAGTGATGTATGAAGGTAGTGAGGTATAAAAGAACCACTAGCTAGAATCGAATAATAATTTTACATGTCATGTGAGGGCAGAAAATCAGAGCCAGCTCATGGTCAAAACACCGGACAAAGAACTTGCTGACACTTTGTCAAGGACACAAATTTCTAGGACAAAATACTACTATTGACCTATAAAGCACCAAATGGGCTCACAACACGGTACTGCAGTGAACTTTTTATGACCTGCCATGCCTACTTCGATCAAAAGGTGCAAGCTATTTGTTGGTACCTTGAATAGTGAAAAAAGCTGTATACTTTTGCTCAGATAAATGCAGACTGAAAACCTCTGCTTCACCCTGTACATTCTGCTATAATATAATTATAACTACCATATTTTCTCTGTATAATATAATTATAATGTACATATTGTTAATTTCATAGATTACACCTAGTTTATCTATCTATCTATCTATCTATCTATCTATCTATCTATCTATCTATCTATCTACCTATCTACCTACCTACCTGTATATACACTATATTATCTCTGTTACTGTTGTATATACAATGTACATAATGCACATATTTCTGCATAATATATAATTACAATTAACGCTTTATCTGCCGTAAATCCAACTTGCACATACTTCCTCTATGCACATTCTGATATAGCCTTATTTATTGATGTAGATATTTACATATTTATCTGCACTTGTTCATTTGCACAATTTCTACTATTTGCACTTCTGGTAGATGCTAAACAGGATTTCATTGCTATGTACCTGTACTTTGCAATGATAATAAAGTTGTATCTATCTATCTATATATGTCTAAATTTGGTAAACTCACGTCGGCGATATATACCAATCCAGCTCCCATGTGTGCTAAACAACCTGAACACTGGTTGGAAAACCAGGAGCATTTCAAGAGCTTGTTCCGAGCACTCCAACACACTTCTGACAAATCATGAAGTAAGGTTATAGAGTGGAGCTGCTGAAGTGAGAATGAAGGGTTTACCTTGTATCTGTGGTATGTAGGGTGCGAGTAGCTTTCCTCTCTTCTTCTCATAGCCCTTCTGTGTGATGTCTCCTGCAGAGAGAGAGGGAAAGAGAAAGAGAGAGAGAGATGAGTCACTTAAGTCATCTTAATGGCACAGCAACTAAAAATGAAATATAAAATGTCATTATGACTATATTTACAAATGAACCTTCTGACTTTTGGCCACGCTGATTACACAAATCTGGTGCTATGGCAGAAGACAGAACACACTCTCTACAACAACAAGCAACAACACCCTCAGAGCCCTCAAAACCCAATCAAATCCAAACCAGCGGAGCATCGCTGAAAGCTTCAATAAGACATGAAGTTACAAAAACACAACATGTTTTCAGGTAGGCAATCGTTGGTGCAAGAATGATGACGCTCCTTTATTAGTAACAAATAGTCCAATTAACCAATAGCAAAAATCTTCTTATTAAAATCCGTAGCATACTCAACCGGACAGCAAAACAATACACAGACCTCATACACAGGCAGGATAACGGAGCGTAATCCACTTCTCCGGCTACCGAAATAACTTACTGCATTCCTGACATTCTGAATATGTAACTCATTGCCCCGAATGCAGCTCACACAGCACACGCCTCAAATCACCACACTGCCCGACATGCTTATTTACACACTTGTCCCAAATCACTCCACTAACCACAATGCTTACTTATACACAGCACTCATTAAGGTCAGGGCATGCAGGAAAAAATTATAATTAGCACACAAATAAAATAAGACCATCATCAACTATGCAAACAAAGCACAAAGAAAAATCAAACTTCGCAAATGACACAACTATACAGTTTAACATGCTAATCTGTAAAAGTACGCATTTAGTCTTGTGTTTCTGTGGTTTTAGTCATGTGTTCATTTGTGATCAGCAGTGTGTGTTTACTGACTAACGCTAAACGCTAACATGCCACTAACACAATGGGAGGTTTCATAACTTTGCGCATGTAACTTTTTGAGTATTTATCGTGTGTACATCAGGTTGTGATCAGCATGAGTGGGTGTCAGGATCAGTGTCAGTGTTGGCATCAGTGTCTGTGCCAGTGTCAGTATTATTATCATTGTCAATGTTTGTGTCAGTATCAGGATCATTATCCGTGTGTCAGTGTATCATTGTCAATGTTTGTGTCAGTATCAGGATCATTATCCGTGTGTCAGTGTATCATTGTCAATGTTAGTGTCAGTATCAGGATCATTGTCAGTATCAGTGTTAATGTCATTGTCAGTGTTACTGTCGGTGTTATTTTCAGTATCATTATCCTAGTCAGTGTTATAGTGTCAGTAACAGTATCATTCTCAACGTCAGTGTTATCATCAGTCAGTGTTAATATCAGTGTCAGTGTTAGTCAGTGTTACTGTAAGTGTCAGTGTTACTGTCAGTGTTAGCTTCAGTATAATTATCCTATTCAGTGTTAGTGTCAGTGTATCATTGTCAGTGATAGTGTCTGTATCCAAGAGCATTTACAGTACTGTGAGTGTGTCACTAATTATCAGCATGACTGGATGTAAGGATCAGTATCAGTGTTGGCATCAGTGTCTGTGCCAGTGTCAGTATTAGTGTCAGTATCAGTATCATTGTCAAGGTCAGTCTCAGTGTCAGTGTATCATTGTCAATGTTAGTGTCAGTAACAGTAGCATTGTCAGTGTCAGTGTTAGTTTCAGTATCTTCTCCAGTGTACCATTGTCAGTGTTAGTGTTGTGTCATATCAGTAACATTGTCTGTGTTAGTGTCAGTGTCATTGTCATTATCACTGTCAGTGTCAGCATTAGTGTCAGTGTCATTATCAGTGTCATTGTGAGTAGCTATATAATCATCAGTATTATTGTCAGGTATCGTGTCAGTGTGGCAATTTTAGTGTCAGTATCACTGTCAATGTCAGTTCTTTCTTTCTTTCTTTCTTTCTTTCTTTCTTTCTTTCTTTCTTTCTTTCTTTCTTTCTTTTTTTGCCTTGTTTCCTTCTCCCTACTGTCACTTTCAGCTTTCTGTATGCCCAACTATTCCTTAAGGAAATGCCCATCTTGTTCTCTTATCTTAGTTAATATCACAAATAGCCAACATTAGTAACATATTAAAAATCTCAAATGCCTTCAGGTATCAAATACCTTCACATCATTTAAATGAAACAGTAGTACACATGTACAGTAGCCCACAACTGCAAGCTCTCATGCTCTGTTGAAATTCGTCAACAATAATCCAAATTCATTAGTCATTAATATACCATTTCCATCATAGCTTTATCCATAACGCTAATGATGTGTTGAATGGCCTCGTTGTTCCATGCACCACTGTTTACCAGATTTGACTGTCAGGCAATTTTATACACTAATGGAAGCAATTTGGACATATTTCCCTTGCATCAGACCTTAGCATGATGCAACGATCTCACTGTTAAAGCCAACAGGAAGGAAGGAAAGAAAGACAGAAATATAAACCTCTACTGGGAGGCAGAGATTTTTCAGCTGACAAAAGATTAACTGCAACAATATGTGTCTTTCTGCTGTAACTGCCATTTTCCCAGGACAGAAGGGAAAGAGATGAAGGGAGAGATGTATAGATGTAAAGTGGTATAAAGTTAAGGTCAGGTGGAGAGATTAAATGATGCCTAGAGGAATAGAGACTATAGGAATGAATAACGAGAAAGAAGAATGAATAAATGTCTTGTAGGTGTGAGTGTGAGACCTCTGTATAACAGCTACAACATTTTTTATGAAATATTCCAGTATTATCCAAGTTTTCCAAGTATTATCCAAGTTTAACTCACCAAAATAATTATCCATCAGCTTAACCATGTTTTAGATTGATGGATAGAATGGACAAATGGGTAGAAGGATCGTTTTTAGGTCGATATAGTGTGCAGAGTCTGTATTAATCACAAAAAGGTGATTGTGATTGACTGAATTGGTGTATGGAGAAGATGTTTTGAATAGTTGGAGAACTGGGCAGATGGATGGAGGGATGGATAAATTATGTTCTTATTAGGTTAAGGCTGGTTGGTGTCATGCCGCCGCCGAGTTTTGGACACGAGAGAGAGCCTTTGCCCGAGTTTGGAGTCACTTCCGGGTTTCCACCCGGGCATAAAAGCAAAGCGCACACGAGGTATCGGCTCTAGTGCGACCAACCAAGTGTTTTGTTGTGACTTTCTGGATTACATTTTCTTTGTACATGATCTTGGACTGTTTTCCTGTTTTTAATTCTCTGCCTGTGCCTCTGATATTGCTTGCCTTGGTATTTTTGACTCTGGACTGTTTCCTCGTTTTCTCTCTTTGTATTTGACTTTTTGGATTAGTCTGCCTTTGTGTTTTGCTTCTCTGGTTCTCGACTCTTTGCCTGTCCCTGACTGTGTTCCTCGCTGTTCGGATTATCCCTTCCATCTGCTCATGGATCCAGCCCAGTCCGCCTCCGGCGGACAAACGCAACAGAGTACGCCGCCTCCCACGGATCCAGCGAAGTTACAGGCGATTATTATCCGATAGGGCACTCTCATTTGCGCCTTCCAGGACAAGGTCAAGGCGTTAGAGAGCCAACTGCAAGGTGTTAGCCAGGCTACTGCCACGCCCCAGGCAGCAGCAGCGGCACTTTCCGTGAATCCACCTCTGTCTCGCGGTGAGTCACCGAGAATGTCACTCCCGGAGAAATATAATAGCTCCGCGGATCACTGCCGTGGCTTTCTCCATCAGTGCGAGATTTTTTTTGCACATCAGCCTGACGTGTACCGTGAGGAGGGAACCAAGTGCGCATTTCTCGCTCCTCATGGAAGAGCGTTGGACTGGGCATCAGCGGTCTGGGATTCGGATCCCCAGATCCGTTCCTCTTTCACATACTTCACGGGGGCGGTGTGCAAGGTCTTCGAACACCCAGCAGGAGGTAAGGATATCTCTCTCCAGCTAATGGAGTTACATCAGGGCCCTGATACAGCTGTGGACTACACCATTAAGTTCCGCACCTTGGTGGCTCAATAGGGATGGAATGACCCAGCACTGTGGGCTGTATTCCGTGAGGGACTGAGGCTGAGATGGCGTGCTGAGGGGAGAGTACCTCACTTTCCCAGTATGTGTCCACCACCATTCGTCTGGATAATCTCTGTCATCAGCACAGAGTGTCTTCACGCTCATACACCCCCGCACATCCTCGAGTGGAGGTTATGAGCCCCAGAGAGGAGTACCCAGAGCCCATGCAGCTGGGAGGATCACAGGTATCCGAACAGGAGTGCCAGCACCGGACCCGTATGCTGTTGTGTTACTACTGCAGGAGATCCGGACATCAAATCCACCGATGCCCTGAGAGGCCATCACCATCTTAGGTGGGAGGAAGTTCACTCCCATTTTGCTTTACGCTGCCTGTAACATTGTGCTATGCTAATCAGAACTTTTCTGTCTCAGCCTTGATAGACTCAAGCGCAGCCGTTAACATGATCAATAATGCTCTCGTGGAGGACCTTCACATCACCACCATCCTTAAGGCACACCACCCTTAAGGATAACGGCCATAGACAGTCAACCGATTGGAGGAGGTTATCTCACTCATCAAACTGTGTTACTGGAGCTACGAGTGGGATTATTTCACAGTGAAACCTTAGCGTTCCACGTTACCTCCTCTCCTCCTCACCCCGTCATACGGGGCCTCCCGTGGCTTCATCAGCACGATCCACAGATCTCATGGGCTCAGGGAGAGTTACTCCGGTGGTCCCCACAATGTACAACCGGGTGTCTCTGCGAGCTCGTTCCTCATGCCCTTCGTCCTAACCAACGCCCCGGTGGTATTTCAGTCTCTCATCAATGAGGTGTTTCAGGACATTCTCAATGATTACGTCATCGCATCTATCGACGACATACTAGTCTACTCCACATCATTTGACGAGCATGCACGTCACGTCTGGGCCATACTCACCCGCTTGCAGCGGAAACATTTGTATGTGAAACCAGAAAAGTGTGAGTGTTACCGCACAAGCATCACATTCCTGGGATATGTGATTTCACAGCAGGGGGTCGAAATGGATCAGGCTATGGTTCACGCTGTTACGGAATGGCCAGAACCCACCACGGTGAAGGAACTGCAACGTTTCCTGGGCTTCGCCAACTTCTACCAGCGTTTCATTAGGAACTACAGCTCCGTATCTAGCCCCTTGACATCTCTCCTGAGGGGTAAACCTAAGAAACTGCAAGCTTAAATGCAGGTCCACTACAGCCCCCATCCTGCGACACCCGGATCCTGACCTATCTTTCGTAGTGGAGGTGGATGCTTCCAGCTGTGGAGTAGGGGCTGTGCTATCTCAGCGGCACGGGACCCCTGGCAAACTTTACCCCTGCGCCTTTTTTTCTAGCAAACTCATGGCAGCCGAAGCAAACTATGACGTGGGCAATAGAGAACGGTTGTCTATTAAAGCCGCCCTAGAAGAATGGCGACATTGGCTCAAGGGGGCACGCCATCCTTTCTTGGTGCTTACTGATCATCGTAACCTGGAATATCTCAGGAGTGCCAAACGTTTGAACTCACGCCAGGCCAGGTGGGCGTTATTATTCACCAGGTTCGAGTTCTCTGTGACTTATCACCCAGGAACCAAGAACGGTAAGGCGGATGCTCTCTCAAGGCAGTTCGAGTCCGTGACACCTCCGCCTCACCGGTTCAGTGGGATCTAGTGGAGGTGGTCCAGCGGGCTCATGACGAGGAGCCGCCACCCGCTGATTGCCCCCCTGCTAAAGTTTATGTTCCTGCCTTATATCGCCAACGAGTCATGCAATGGGTTCATGAATCCCCCAGCTCAGGGCATTCTGGAATTTACCGGTCTACTCAGCTTCTGCTCCGCAGGTTCTGGTGGGCTCTCTGAGACAAGATATTGAGAATTACGTCAAGTCATGCCTGACGTGTGCTCAAACTCGTGTCAGCCACCAGCTTCCAGAGGGATTACTAGAACTTTTATCAGCCCCTCGACAACCCTCACACCTTTCCACCGACTTCCTTACTGACCTGCTCGGGGGGATTCACTACGGTCATGGTCATTGTCGACCAGTTCTCCAAAGCCTGTAAGTTAGTCCCCATGAAGGGGTTGCCCACGGTCATGCAGACGGCCAACGCCCTCTTCCAGCACGTGTTTCGTAACTCTGGACTCCCTGAGGATATCGTGTCAGATAGGGATCCTCAGTTTACATACAGGGTGTAGAAATCTTTCTGCGAGCAGCTGGGTATCAACGTGAGTTTAAGTTCCGGTTATCACCCCCAGTCCAACGGCCAAGCTGAACTTAAATCAGGAGATCGGGAGGTTTCTCAGGTCCTACTGCAGCAGGGAGCAGCAGCGCTGGAGTGAATTCCTGCCGTGGGCTGAGTAAGCCGACCTTCCACGTTTCCCTTCTCAAACCTGTCTATCCTCGATCGGGGAGTGCGGCTGCCTCTGAGCCTTCTCCTCCCCCTCCTCCTCTGGACATTGATAGGTCCCCTGCATATCAAGTGAGAACGCTTCTGAACTCCAGGCGAGTCGGGTCTAGGCTTCAGTACCTAGTTGACTGGGAAGAGTATGGACCCGAGGAGCGCTCTTGGGTAGACGCGGCGGGTATACTGGATCTGTCGTTGACCGAGGATTTTCACCACTTGCACCCCAAGAGGCCTGCTCCGCACCCCAGGGGCCGCCCGCGGCTGGGGGGGGGGGGGTGTCTCTGTCATGCCGCCGCCGAATTCTAGACATGAGAGAGAGCCCTCGCCCGAGTTTTGAGTCACTTCCGGGTTTCCACCCAGGCATAAAAGCGGAGCGCACTGGAGGTGCGACGCAAAGTATTGTCTTTAGTGGACCTACCGAGCGTTTTGTTGTGAGTTTCTGGATTACATTTTCTTTGTGCATGATCTTGGACCGTTTTTCTGTTTTTGATTCTCTGCCTGTGCCTCTGATAATGCTTACCTTGGTATTTTTGACTCTGGACTGTTTCCTTGTTTTCTCTCTTTGTATTTACCCTTTTGGATTAGTCTGCCTTTGTGTTTTGCTTTTCTGGTTTTTGACTCTCTGCCTGTCCCTGACTACATTCCTCACTGTTCGGATTATCCCTTCCATCTGCTCATGGATCCAGCCTAGTCCGCCTCTGGCGGACAACCGCAACAGTTGGTTTCAAAGTGCTTTTTAATAATAATGTAGTAAATTAGATGGTCAGATGAAAATGGGTGGATGAACAAAAGTCTAGATGGATGGAGGGATGAATGGATTGGTAAACAGATGATGGCTGGCTGGAAGACTGTTTATTAGGGCTTATCCATGGAATATTTCTAGAATATGAGTGGTTAAATTTTTAAAATGCATGGATGAAAGGTATACTGGATGGGATGGTCCTACTTTAGGTTGAGCTACAGTAAATAATTGTGTGGCACAAGAGAGGTAAGATAGAAATAGATAGATGGATAAATGTATGGATGGATGGATGAATAGATGAATAGATAGATAGATGAGTCTTCAATAGGTTGATCTACAGTACAGAGTGGGAAGGGAATGACTGATTGGTTAAGGGACATAAAGATGATTCAATTGATGACTGGATAAGATGCTTTGTACAGATAGTTGAATGGATAAATGGATAGATGGATGGATCTTGAATAGGTTCATATACAGCATAGAGTGGAATGAGAATGTTTGATTGGTTAGAGGATAGACAGATTTAATTGATGCTTGGATTGACTCTGTACAGATAGTTGGATAGATGGATGGATGTTTAGATGGGTGAATCAACACAATGTTTTGTACAGATTGATGGACATACAGTTGGATGTGTTCTTATTAGGTTAAGCTACACTGAAAAGGCTAGTTTGAATGGTTATGGGGTAAAACAGATGTTTGGATGGAAAACTGATGGATGGATGAACAATTAAATGGGTGGATAGACAGATTTATGGAAGCCTAGTTATCAGCCTGAGCTATGGTACAGAGAGTCTGTGGAATGAGAATGGTTAAATAATGGAAGTGCATGGATAAATAGATGAATGGATGGATATGTCCTAATTTTAGATGAATTGTGTATGTGTATTAATGGATGGATGGATATATGGATGGATGAATAAATTATTAGAAGTATACACAACTAAATAAAACAATTCATTTGATTTAGAATTCTAAATCCAGACACACACAATCACAAGCAAGAAACACACATACACAGACCATCCTCTTGTGGTCTAAACACAGCTGTTGAAGGTTTAACGCTGTGTCTGAAACTCTGCAGTGACTCTGAGGTATTGCAGTGAGATGTTTAATCCCTGTCTCTTTCCCCCTGACCAGAATGAAAACACGAAAACGCAGCGTGAAGAGCCTGTATATTCCACAACAAAAGGAATATTGAGTCAGAGACGGCCAATGCTGAAGAATCCGACATGCTCACAAAGCAGAGAATTACAAACGCCCTGAAACAAAGCAGTGGAGAGGGATGCTGGGAAAAACATTGCAGTAAAACAACTGACACACAAACAGATCAATAGTCAATAGTCCTCAGACATGTCTTAGTAGAGACAATGTCAAGTATCAGTATATACAAAGGCTACTGTTAAAAGTATACAGTATAGCACATTAATTAACAACAGCTATATTTTAACTATCATTTTACAAAACACACTAATGCAAAGTAAGTGTGTGTGTGTGCGTGTGTGTGTGTGTGTGTGTGTTCATGATGCCTTGCGATGTACTGGGGTCCCATACAGGGTGTACGCCCTCCTCATACCCAGTGCTCATGATAAGCCACATATCCACTATGACCTATGACCTTGATCAAGATAAAGCTCTACGTGAAGATGAATAAAAGAAGGAATTGAGCAGTATTACAGTCTTACAGAAGAATTTAAAGCAGAAGATTTTTTTAAAAATATCTTGAATATAACAGAAATGAATCAATGCCAAAAAATTCAGAAGCTTAAAATAACTTTATATGGAGTTTCTGTTTAGGATATACATTTGACTGACTTATTATTAATATATACATATACACATACACACACACACACACACACACAGATATACAGTGGTGTGAAAAAGTGTTGGCCCCCTTCCTGATATCTTGTTTTTTTGCATGTTTGTCACACTTTAATGTTTCAGATAATCAAACACATTTAAATATTAGTCAAAGATAACACAAGTAAACACATCATGCAGTTTTTAAATGAAGGTTTTTATTATTAAGGGAAAACAAAATCCAAAACTACATGGCCCTGTGTGAAAGTGTTTGCCCCCTAAGCCTAATAACTGTTTGGGCCACCCTTAGCAGCAACAACTGCAATCAAGCGTTTTCCATAACTTGCAATGAGTCTGTTACAGCGCTGTGGAGGAATTTTGGCCTGCTCATCTTTGCAGAATTGTTGTAATTCAGCCACATTGGAGGGTTTTCGAGCATGAACCACCTTTTTAAGGTCATGCCACAGCATCTCAATGGGATTGAGGTCAGGACTTTGACTAGGCCACTCCAAAGTCTTCATTTTGTTTTTCTTCAGCCATTCAGAGGTGGACTTGCTGGTGTGTTTTGGATCATTGTCCTGCTGCAGAACCCAAGTTCGCTTCAGCTTGAGGTCACAAACAGATGGCCGGACATTCTCCGGATTTTTTGGTAGACAGCAGAATTCATGGTTCCATTTATCACAGCAAGTCTTCTAGGTCCTGAAAACACAAACACACTACCACCACCATATTTTACTGTTGGTATGATGTTCTTTTTCTGAAATGCGGTGTTACGTTTACGCCAGACGTAAAGGGACACAGACCTTCCAAAAAGTTAAATTTTTCTCTTGTCAGTCCACAGAGTATTTTCTCAAAAGTCTTGGAGATCATCAAGATGTTTTCTGGCAAAACTGAGACGAGCCTTTATGTTCTTTTTGCTCAGCAGCGGTTTTGGTCTTAGAATTCTGCCACGCAAACCATTTTTGCCCAGTTTCTTTCTTATGGTGGAGTCATGAACACTCACCTTAACTGAGGCAAGTGAGGCCTGCAGTTCTTTGGATGTTGTTGTGGGGTCTTTTGTGACCTCCTGGATGAGTTGTCCCTGCGCTCTTGGGGTAATTTTGGTCGGCCGGCCGCTCCTGGGAAGGTTCTCCACTGTTCCATGTTTTCGCCATTTGTAGATAATGGCTCTCATTGTGGTTCGCGGCAGTCCCAAAGCTTTAGAAATGGCTTTATAACCTTTTTCAGACTGATAGATCTCAATTACTTTCTTTCTCATTTGTTTTTGAATTTCATTGGATCTCGGCATGATGTCTAGCTTTTGAGGATCTTTTGGTCTACTTCACTTTGTCAGGCAGGTCCTATTTAAGTGAGTTCTTGATTGTGAACAGGTGTGGCAGTAATCAGGCCTGGGTGTGGCTAGAGAAATTGAACTCAGGTGTGATAAACCACAGTTAAGTTATGTTTTAGCAAATACTTTTTCACACAGGGCCATGTAGTTTTAGATTTTGTTTTCCCTTAATAATAAAAACCTTCATTTAAAAACTGCATGATGTGTTTACTTGTGTTATCTTTGACTAATATTTAAATGTGTTTGATTATCTGAAACATTAAAGTGTGACAAACATGCAAACAAATAAGAAACCAGGAAGGGGGCCAACACTTTTTCACACTACTGTATAAAAATATATATATACATTTCAGACAGACAGACAGACAGACAGGTAGATAGATAGATAGATAGATAGATAGATAGATAGATAGATAGATAGATCGAGTGAGAGACAGGGAGAGGGAATATATATATATATATATATATACATATATATATATATATATATATATATATATATATATATTTTATATATATGTGTGTGTGTGTGTGTGTGTATATTGGGGGGTTTTTTTGGGTTTTTTTTTTTTCTTATGCAATTTCTGACTTTCTCATTTCATACTTTCGTCTCTTTGGTCTTGTACACTTCTTGCTGTGTTTCTCATCTCTCATCTCATTTTAATTCTCTCTCTCGGTTCAATTTAATTCAATTACGGCTTTTTTTATTTAATGACACAATTTAGTCAGGTGAGTGTGGTTCGTGTGTAAATACGACAACAAAAAGAAGAGTGATTAAATTCTTCTCTCACTGTTTCTGCATTGTTCTTTCTCTTTCAGACTTTCTCTCTCTCTCTCTCTTGATGTTAAAAGCTCTGTGTCAGCTCTCACGTGTAGGCATCCATCAGCTCTGACAGCGTTGGTTTGGATAAAAGCTTTTTTTATGAAAGGAGCCTCTGAAAGAGTACAAATCTCCTGAGATTAATAACGCACACTCTTGGCACACTGTGTTTCAGAAGAACAAACACTGCCCGAAAATGCTAAAGATGTAACAGCATTTAAAAAACTTTTATGCAGTTTTATGCGATTATGAAAGTGTTGGGACAATCAAAAGCCTATCGCGGAATCAGGATCAGAATCAGACATCAGTATTTTGGAGAGTGTTTTGGAAAAATTCATGACAAGGTTAAGAGTGAAGGACATGATGGACAAAAATGGATGTGGTTTAAATGTATCCTTATTAATGTGGACAAGAGACAGAATAATATCTCCTGCAGGAATGCAGGAAAGGGTGATGTGTGTGTGTGTGTGTGTGTGTGTGTGTGTGTGTGTGTGTGTGTGTGTGTGTGACAGAGGCTCTGCATGGAATTTGACCCTCATTTGACCTTAACACTCAGTGCTGTCCAAACAACAAAACACGTCCATTACATACTGTTACCGCAGTGACAGCTCTCTCTCTCTCTCTCTCTCTCTCTCTCTCTCTCTCTCTCTCTCTCTCTCTCTCTTTCTTTCTCTCACACACTCACACAGTATATGTCATGCTTTATATCACTGTTACCTCCAATTACACCTCTCTCTCTCTCTTTCTCTCTCTCACACACACACACATACACATAATGCACACTTTTTCCCTATTGCTTTGATTTTCTCACAAGCGCCAGAGAAAACAGCAGAAGAAATAAGTTGCAAAAACTGAAAAAAAAAAAAACAGCAACATAACACACCACAGGAAGTTTAACACTTTATATACACTACTGTTTTCTACTGTTTTTATTCACACACATTCACATCCACACACACACACTAGAAAGTCACACACATGCCCAGATGGCTGGAGCTTCTGCTCAGGCACTGAATGAGAACTCAGTAGGTGTGAGAGTGACGTTCACGCCTCATTAGGGGTCCAAACACTGCCGGGTGCAAATAAGAGAAGTTTAAGTATTAGAAGTCAAAGCATTAGCAGTTGATGCACTAAGGGTTGAGTATTAAAGGGCATGTGTTCATCAGTTTTATGAGTATTAAGGTAGAAACACTGGGGTAATAGATAAAAGTCTATTGGTGTAGATGTTGAACTACTACGTAAACTCAAGGCTGTGAGTTCAAATCCCAATACCACCAAGCTGCCTCTGCTGTCAAGGTGTCTCTCAAATAAAATGTAAATATGGGCAGACACTACAAGACCTTTAAAATCTCTGTACTGCAGTATGCATGATATATGAAGCTCACATTTATGGCATTTGACAGATGCCCTTATCCAAAGCGACTTACATTTATCTCATTTATACAGCTGACCAGTTGAGGGTTGAGGGCCTTGCTCAAAGGCACAGCAGCGGTCCTGGGATTCAAACTCACAACCCTCTGAGCATTAGTCCAACACCTTGTCCAATGAGCTACCACTTCCTGTACTACTGCTTTTACCTGGACAGATCCCTGACAAATTAAGTTACGTTGCATATAACTCACATATACAATGACCAGGCATAACATTATGACCCAGATGACCTAGATGTCTAGAATCGTGTTGGTCCGTCTTTTGCTGCCAAAACAGCCCTGACCCGTCATGCACTGTGTATTCTGATCCCTTTCTATCAGAACCAGCATTAACTTCT
This sequence comes from Hemibagrus guttatus, assembly GCA_033459395.1. Lineage (NCBI taxonomy): Eukaryota > Metazoa > Chordata > Actinopteri > Siluriformes > Bagridae > Hemibagrus > Hemibagrus guttatus. The sequence continues at coordinate 7,122,392 of JAUCMX010000006.1, read as the reverse complement.
TCAGCAATTTGAGCAACAGTAGCTCATCTGTTAGATCAAATCACACGGGCCAGCCTTCGCTCCCCATGTGCATCAGTGACCCTCGGCCGCCCATGACCCTGTCTCCGGTTCACCACTGTTCCTTCCTTGGACCACTTTTGATAGATACTGACCACTGCAGACCGGGAACACCCCACAAGAGCTGCAGTTTTGGAGACGCTCTGATCCAGTGGTCTAGCCATCACAATTTGGCCCTTCATCAAACTCGCTCAAATCCTTACTCTTGCCCATTTTTCCTGCTTCTAACACATCAACTTTGAGGACAAAATGTTCACTTGCTGCCTAATATATCCCACCCACTAACAGGTGCCATGATGAGGAGATCATCAGTGTTATTCGCGTCACCTCTCACTGCTCATAATGTTATAACTGATCGGTGTATATTACTGCACAGTGAAATCCCTTTCTTTCTCTCATATCTCATCCTTGGGGGTTGGGGTCAGAGCGCAGGGTCAGCCATAATGCAGCATGCCTGGAGCAGTGTGGGTTGGGGGCCTTGCTCAAGGGCGGCATACAACATGTCCTGAAGGTACCCAAGAAAAATAAACATCTTGTCTGATTCTCACGAAACGTGTTTGATATTTCATGTGGAAACACAGAGAGAGCTAGGCATAGATCAATAAGAGTTGTATTAATGTGTCTATAATTATTTTCCCAACGAATGCAAAACCTATGACATCCAATTCGGCTTGGGGTTTTTTGTGTGTGTGTGTGTGTGTGTGTGTGTGTGTGTGTGTGTGTGTGTGTGTGTGTGTGTGTGTGTGTGTGTGTGTTCAGCCATCATCTAGCATAATGAATGGGCAAGAGTAATGAATAGCTGCATGTCAATTACAGCTAAATGAGAGGAAAACAATGGTGACACTGTGCGATGGACACAAAACCCAGACTTCCTCTCTGATTATCCATTCATTCATCCACCACTTCTCCCTCTCTCTCATTGCCTCTCTCACATCCCTCCCTTTCCCTCCCTGTCCCATTCATTATCTATCCCTTCTATATCTCTTTCTTTCACATCTTTCTACTTCTCCATTCCTTTTCTTCGATTCCCTATCCCCATCTTTCATAAACTTGTCTCACTCAAACACCTCTTTTTTTCTATCTTTCATATATCTGTCATTCCATTCACCTCCATCGCACACGCAGAGACCGTGAGACGCATCACGTGTCTCACAGTGAATCCTGTTCCCTCTGTAAGGAAGGAGGTGTGAGCATGGCGAGCTAGATTTGGGGGGGCAGAGGAGAATGTGAAAGAGAGATGGTGGAAAAAAGCAGGAGTAAAGGAAGGGATTAGAGAGAGCAAGAGAGGGAAGCATGCAGGATAGGAAGAGAAGTAGAGGATCTGTAGATGTGAAAGAAAAGACAGACAGGAAACAAAAAAAAAGTGGGGGAGAGTGAGATGAGAAATGGAGATGACACGGAATGATATATGGAGGTAGAACGAGGGAGGAAGATCAAGCAGCATGTGTGTAGGGGGTGTGAGACAGAGAGAGAGAGGAATGTAAAGGAATTGAGAGGGAGAGATAGAGAGAGAAGCAGAAGAAAGGACTGTGCATGAGAAGGCAAGAAAAGAATGTAAAAGAGAGAGAGAGAGAGAGAGAGAGAGAGAGAGAGAGAGAGAGAGAGAGAGAGACTGTGTGAGAGAAGGCAAGAGAGGAATGTAAAAGAAAGGAGAGGGATAATGAGAGAGAGAGAGAGAGAGAGAGAGAGAAGAGAGAAGAAGAAGAAGAAGAAGAAGAAGAAGAAGAAAAAAAAGGACTGTGTGAGAGGAGGCAAGAAAGAAATGTAAAAGGAAATGAGAGAGAGAGAGAGAAGAATAAGAAGAAGGGACTGTGTGAGAGAAGGCAAGAAAGGAATGCAAAAGAAAGGAGAAAGGAGAGGGTTAATGAGAGAGAGGGGGAAGGAGAAGAAGAAGACTGTGTGAGAGAAGACAAGAGAGGTCTGTAAAAGAAAAGAGAGAGTTAATGAGAGAGAGAGAAGAGAGAGAGAGAGAGAGAGAGAGAGAGAGAGAGAGAGAGAGAGAGAGAGAGAGAGAGGCCAGCTGTGAAAGCACTCATGGATTGATGGAGAGAATTAAGAAATCAATGAAACAAGAAGAAAAAAAGTAGAAGCATGGTAAGAAGGAGACCTGTTTGCTGTGTATTCAGCGTTGTTGCATTCCTCTCATCTACTGAAGTCTTTCCAGATCTAAAGTCTTTCCAGAAACATCCTTATGATCATGTACGGATTTCATTTTAAGAACAATAGTACACATATGTAGCATCATATGAAATATCTCAAGTCATTCCAGCTTATTCCTGAACCTTCCATTCGTCCAGATGTTTAGCATATTAGCATCCTTTCCTGGTTGTATTCAAATTACCATTAAAATGAACATCATTTATGAACTTATTTTTTTGACATAAATTTCCACTAACCAGTTATTTAGACTTACCTCAATGACACCTGAACGATAACCCCAACAACTATACTGATCCTCCAACACTGTCCCACATTTCAAAACAATAATACAGTCAGGGACTCCCTGGGAACACATCACACACCCCTAGGGGTCCCCAGATCCCACTTTGAGAGCCATGTATATAGAAAGCACACACAGTTGTATTCAGATCTCAGAGTTAACCACAGCTCTATTCATTCTGGATTCGTTTTGGGTAATTCCAGTGTGGTGGATATGATATTTGCACTCCCACTGGCTAACAAAATGCCTCGCAGCAGTAACAAGTTTAGAATCAATGTGTCTGTCTACATAAGCTGTCTTTAACCCCTCGAGGACAATGCAGACTAATCTTCAAAACTCCTGTATTCATTTACATGTTTCTGATACACGGCACTATGGATGTGACATTGGTGATATATAAATACCCTTCACTTTAATAGAAACACCTGTACACCTTATCATTTATGTAGCTATTTTATTTATGTAGCTTAATGGTTAAGGTGTTGGACTACTGGTCAGAAGGTTGTGAGTTTGAATCCCAGGTCCACCAAACCTCCACTGCTGGGGCCTTGAGTTAAGACCCTTAACCCTCAATCGCTCAGTTGTATAAAATGTGATCAAATGTAAGTCGCTCTGGATAAGGGTGTCTGCCTAATGCCAGAGATGTAAAAGAAAATGCATCCAGACACTGGCCAAGAGATTTAGTTAATGTTTATATCAAACATCAGAATGAGGAAAAGTCTTGATTTCTGTGACTGTAATCGTGGCATGGCTGTTGGTGCCAGATGGATCAGTTTGAGTTTACATAGAATGGTGCGAAAAACAAAAAACATTAAGCGAGTGACAGTTCATTGGCTTAAGAGAGGTCCAAGGAAACTGGCCAGATTGGTTCAAGCTGCCAGAAAGTATACAGTAACTCATATAATCACTCTTTACAAACATGTTAAGCTGAAAAGAACGATTAATTATTAGAGATTTAATTAATTAATCATTATCTCAGGGATCTTTTTCCAAATCTGTCATGCCTTTTTTCCCCCCACCCGCCCACTATAAAAGTACCCATAAAACAACCCCAGGATGTATACTATATCCGGTCTTAAGTGTACTATATCCTGTCTGAACAGACGTGTTGGTAAACATTCCCTCATATCCTGTGGAAAAAGAGCTTTCACACTTTTATCACGCTATAGAGACACTTCAGGAAGTAGGCTCTTGCTGAAACCGAGTTTAAAACGTAAAGAAATCAACTCTAAATTCTAGATGACATTTAAAAAGTTAAAAAAGTGATGCTTCAGGGGATTTTAGGTCAGTTACCGAGTGAAAAAACTAAGACATAAGCTTTCCAACAAATTCACACACATACTGTAAACACCATGGGATGGAATGGCATTTTTAAGGCATTTTCTTTTCAAAGCAAAATGAAATATATATTCATAGAACACTGTGGAATAATATCCGATTTATCGCCTACGTTTTTCCTGAAATTCACAAAAGTGACCACAGTGTTTCTCCCCTGCTTAAGACCGTACGCTTTCTGGCAACATCGCTAACAGTGTTTTCTTGCTCTCTAGAGATTTCAGTGGTGAGACTTTTAGCTAATCGGGACATAAATTGAAATATTGCCTATCCATTCTAATTAGTTATTAGATTAGACTGCTGCCAATTAATGTGTGTGTGTGTGCGTGTGTGTGTGTGTGTGTGTGTGTAGTCCAGAACGAAACAAATCGACAAAAATAGCAAGCGAATGTGATTATAGTGACCAGGATTAATCAGGATGATAAATCTCAATATATTACATATTTCTCATGCTATAATAAGGCATTTATTTATAATATTCCCTACTTTAATTTAATATTTTAATTAAATTCATCCAAACATTACTTATTGGCTAAGTTTAACGCTTTATCAGTCCCCCAGGATTCTGCCCAGTTTTTTAAATAATTGCTGCAGCCAAAAATGCTTGATTTTGCTGCCACATTTTTCATAATTTAAGTTATTTGTTGATTTTTTTTTTAATAGAAAATAGTATAGAAAACTACTTAATTGGCAAAATTGCAAGCACAGGATTCTTCCTTTAAACTCCTACCAGTGAAGACGCATGTAATTACTGTATAGTAGTCTGTGATAGCTGTATTCAAAGGAAAATGTTTGTCTAAATACAGCTGAATAGCAAAACCAGAAACAACAGGAACATCAATATTAATAAAAGTAAAGAAAAAAAAAAAAATAGCAAAATAGCATCAGTGATGATAATTATGGTAAAAATACTGAAACAAATAGCAATAATTACTCTCCATGTGTCTCTCTCTCTCTGTGATTGTGCTGTGAGTCTCTGAGGAGGAGGAGGAGGAGGAGGAGGGTGATTACGTGCACCCTGGGGGACATGGCAAGCAATCTTACTACACTTTACACACACACACACACACACACACACACACACACACACACACACACACTTGGTTGGAGTACTCCCAGGTGTGCAGCTGTCACTCAAAAGTCTGCTTTTAGATTTCATTCTAACAGAAAGAGTATTAATAACACCACAGCAGCAGAGAGAAAGTGGAGCTCTCATCTGGTGTAACATCTGCGAAGACCACCCTTCACAAGATCCTCTCAAGGTCCGCAATCTTTTCCTCACTTCTTAACCCACCAGCTTCACTTTCACTATCCTCCCTGACTGCCGACGATCACCAATTATGATGGAAAGAGTGAAAAAAAAAATCCCAGACCTTTGATCCTACCCTGACTCCTATACTGTACACTCAGGATTTGTCTTTCTCTCACATATTTTTCTTCTCCATCCTGTCCTGCAATCCCACCACCTGCCTGTTGGATCCCATCCCATCCACAGTGATCCAGACCATCTCACAAGACCTCCACCCCTCCATCACTACTATCATTTTAACCAGATTTAATTAAAAAAAAAAAAAAAGTATCTCTTTAAACCAGAGCTTGCTTTGTTGCGTCCATGTTCAGCATGGTATTTCTTTCATGTCACACTTCACAGTGGTGATTAGTGGCTCATACAAAGGAAGACACTGTGATTTAGGAATTTGTCATTTTTTGTAAGTATTTCTGTTTTTACTAGCCTTTTCATAGAAAAGTTCCCAAAAAAACCCAGAAAAGGGTTATGTACAAATGTTTATATCATCACAATAAATGTTGATGTCAAACCCATTTCTGCTCTCGGACACGCCCCAAGTGCTTGTTCGTAAGCATCTAAACCATGAAGGCTCTGAAGTTACTGACAACTAATCCAACAGAACACATGTCTCACACTGAAAACCAACAGAGTCCTGACTTATATTGTACCAGACTTGCGACTTACGATAAAAGAATTCATTTGTTTATACTGATTGCCCGATAAGTCAAATTCCAGGGTTAATGAGTCTGTAACATCACTGGACATGAACCAACTTTATACAAGACATCAAGTTATTCCCATCCTGAAGAAATCAACTCTCAATCTCTTAAAAAAATCCGCAAGTCCTGACTGATTTCACTTCTCACTTTTCTTGAAATTGAAATGAATCTTGAAATTCTCACAGAATGACCTCGAGGTCCCAAACAGCCTGGCTTCAAAGTGGCACATTCCACTGAAAATACCTTTAAGGCTTTCACCTAGAAGCTCCACACCGCTACAGCCATCAGTTCTCATCGACCATTCAGCAGTGTTTGTAGGTCAACACAAGACTCTCTTGTCCATCCTCATGAGTAATGGAATTCATAGATCATGGCACAGCCCAGCAGTAGTTTGCTTCATACCTGGACGATTAGTCATTTCAGGTTACATGAAGCAGATCTCCTCTGTGCAGACTCTCCACTGGTGTCCCACAAGGCTCAGTACCAGGTACAGACTCATCAATTAGCATAAAAGTCTTTTACATGCTATACCATCTCCCCAAAATGTTTCCAACCGATAGTACTGATAAGTCCTTCACCTCATAAACCAGTATGAGGATGTATTTACTGATAAAGACTTCAAAGCACTTCTGTAAGCCTCTCTGGATAAGAGCATCTGCCTGATGTCTTCCATGTACATCTCCATTTCACACTCGCCATTTACATTTAGAAGACAGCCTTACGGAAGTGCTTTGAAGACTCAGTGAAAAACATCCTGATGCTGGTTCACTAGGTCACGGACTAAAAATACCATCAGACCATCAGTCTAAAAACTCTGTAGGGAGGAAATATAGTAATAAAAGCACACAAACAACACAAAGTTGTTTTTTTTCTGTTTTTAGGTGCTGGTTTAAGTATTTCAGGAAGTCTTTAGATGTCAGTTGAGGACTGACACTGACTCAGCTGTTCATAAAAAGTTCGTGCCAACACCTCAGTGCTAAAAAAGAGAAGAGTCTTGATGCAGGTTCTCCTTGTTCCCTGAGAGATGCTGGGATCTAATCGAGCGGTGCTGGAGGATCAGAGGGATCAGTGGAGGGTTTGATAAGTGCTCATCACTCTAATAGAAATGAGTTTATACATAAAACAGCTGTGACTGATAAAGAATCCCAAGCAAACACACACATACAGACACACACACACTCATTAAGCTAGTTCAGAAGAACTATTACACATTGATTGACCCAATCAAATTGTATCTGATCGACCAAAACCATTAATCTGAGCTGGTTTCTAATCTTATCTTTTCTCAATAAATCTCAAAAATCTCTGTTTAACAACATCCAAAAATATCAGCGCAGACATCAAGCCACACATCCACATGTGAAATGATAAGAGCCTGATCTCGCTATCGAGCTCTGCATGAACAGAACAGACTTTCAGAAAACAAATCAAGGAACAAGTTCACAATCAGATATGGTGCACAACACACAAAGGCTTGGAATCATCATGAGATAAATCCGAAGCAAGGCTTCGCATCCTGTATGTGTGAGTCCTGGTTATATAAAGGTGTGTGTGTGTGATAGAATCCAGGTGTGTGTGATTAGTACTCAGATCAGCTGAGTGTGAACATGATAGCAGCTGTTCCAGGAAGTCATGGCTAAATCCAGTGCTGTGCTGATGTAACAGTTATAAAAGTATACTTAAAGAATATTTTGACACCCAGAAATATGGCAGATAATGTGTGTTGTGATGTACTTTTTCACAATTTCTACGTCGTGTACTCAGATCGTCAAGTTCAAATATAAATATCATGTTAATTTTTAGAATAAAAAGTATTTTATTTTTATTTTTATATGATTTCAGTATTTTTCTAAAATATAAAAAAAAACATTCAGAAACATCATTTCAATCTATAGATCAAATGGGAGAAATGGTTTGTAAAATGGTTTCCATTACCTACCTTTGCAAACATTTCAAAGCATAAATAGACAGACAGACAGACAGACAGATAGATAGATAGATAGATAGAGATAGATTCTTTCCACAATTTCCAATGGAGGGAAACCTGGTGTGTCTTTTTTCCACCAGTCCTTCTGTACTTCTGTATTTGCACGTGTATGTGTGTGTGTATGTGTGTGTGTGTGTGTGTGTGTGTGTGTGTGTGTGTGTGTATTTGTGTGTTGATGCTCCACTTGTAGTTACTGACCCAATGTAACAGTAAATAGTCTTTTCCTGTAGTTGTACACACTACAAGGCCTCTTCCTTTTCCTCCATGTGCTCAGCATACACACACACACACACACACACACACACCACAACATAATAGAGCAGTCAGCCAGCAGGAAGGAGGTATGAAAAACAAAACAGGCACTTCCTGCACTGCAGGCCAACATCTAACACAATGAAGAAAAAACAACCGCAGAAAGAAAAAGAGAGGGAAATAAATTAGGCTCACATAATGGCCCCCAACGCTCCCGAATAGGCCCGGAAATACGCAAATTAACCAAAGGTTGTACCTAAAGTAGCAGGAATGTCCCTGAATAGAGCACAAAAATCTCAAAATTACCCACTCCTGAAGATTGTGGAAAAAAGTATTCAGGGCCAAAATAGTTTCGATGAACTGCTGCTCATTCATGGAGAAAAGTCTTTAATGTAATTTTCAAGCAAATTGTTTACCAAACTGCTTCATTGCTTACTAAAGGTTTGCCTGAACTTTCAGAGAAAGGTTTTAAAAATCAAACCAGAAAAATCCTACAAAATACCACTAAGAAATCCCTAGTTCACCTCAAAATAACGCTGATTAGATAAAAACCTCGCCCAAAAACGTGGATATTTTGTGAGAAAGCTACTCTTGACCAAAAATTTCCCCGAGTCGATGTGAAAAATCCCACAAAATATCCTTGCACAGCAAGCTAATCAAATCCACCCCAAACAACCCGCTACATTATCAGCTACATGACAAAAGTAAATTGTCACTAATTGTCCGTATTTGGTCCTAAGAAAATAAAAGAATCATCAGTCTCAAATAACTGCTTTTAAAAGTGGTTAAATATTCCAAAAGCAGCCCCGAAACTGCTCTGTGTGCTTACAAATTGCCCTGAACCCTCCTGAAGAAATCGTGCCAGAAAGCCCTGAAAGGCCCGAAGACTTTTCTCTTAGTTCAAACACAGCTTGAAAACCGTTCCTGAAAGCCCTGAGAGTCTGCGTGAAGCGGCTGAACTTTTTGAAGTGTTTGTTTTAAACAGTCTGAATGAACCTGGTACTGAAGCTTGGTTCTGAGAAATAAGTATGAGAAAATTCTTCATAGTTTATAATATCACACATTTGCATTTTTTTTAGAACATAATTGTGAGTTGACCTCACTCAGGTTTTTACTTTATGTCTTACAACTCCAAATAATTATTTCACAATGGCAAAATTTGACGATCTTCGCTGAATTGTGACTTTTTATCTTGTGACTGCAAGCTAATATCTCATAATAGTGCTGTGTTTATCTCAATCTAGCCATGGGGGTCACAGTCCAGTGACTTCTGTGCCGGTCCCAAGCCCGGATAAATAGAGAGGGTTGCGTCAGGAAGGGCATCCGGCGTAAAACATTGCCAAATTTAACCATGCGAATCGTCAGTACGAATTTCATACCGGATCGGTCGAGGCCCGGGTTAACAACGACCGCCATCAGCGCCGTTGACCTACAGGGCGCCGGTGGAAATTGGGCTACTGTTGGTCGAAGAAGTAGAGGAGGGAGGAGAGTGCACAGACAGAGAGAGAAGAGGAAAGGTAAGAGTGTAGGACTGAGAATAGGAACTCTGAATGTTGGTACTATGACAGGGAAAGGTAGAGAGCTGGCTGATATGATGGAGAGAAGGAAGGTGGATATACTGTGTGTACAGGAGACCAGGTGGAAGGGTAGCAAGGCTCGTAGTATAGGAGCAGGATTCAAGCTGTTTTATTATGGTGTGGATAGTAAGAGAAATGGGGTAGGTGTGGTCCTGAAGGAGGAGTTTGTGAGGAATGTTCTGGAGGTGAAGAGAGTGTCAGACAGGATGATGAGTCTGAAGTTAGAGATTGAAGGGGTGATGTTGAATGTTGTTAGTGGTTATGCCCCACAGGTAGGTTGTGAGTTAGAGGAGAAAGAGAGATTCTGGAGTGAATTAGATGAGGTGATGAAGAGTATTCCCACGGGTGAGAGAGTGGTGATAGGAGTGGATTTTAATGGACATGTTGGTGAGGGGAACACAGGGGATGAGGAGGTGATGGGCAAGTTTGGAGTTAAGGAAAGGAACCTTGAAGGACAGATGGTAGTGGACTTTGCTAAGAGGATGGAGGGAGGAGCATAGATTGACTTACAAGAGTGGAGGTAGGAGAACACAGGTAGACTACATCCTATGTGGAAGAGGCAATCTGAAAGAGATTAGTGACTGTAAAGTGGTAGTGGGAGAGAGTGTAGCCAGACAGCATAGGATGGTGGTGTGTAGGATGACTTTGATGGTCTTCAAGAAGAAGAGGTCAGAGATAGAGATAGAGAAGAAAACCAAGTGGTGGAAGTTGAAAAAGGAGGAACGTGAGGAATTTAGACAGATGTTGAGGCAGGCTCTGGGTGGTCAGGTAGTGCTGCCAGATGACTGGGAAACTACAGCGGAAGTGATCAGGGAGACAGGGAGAAAGGTGCTGGGTGTGTCATCTGGAAGGAGGAAAGAAGATAAGGAGACTTGGTGGTGGAATGAGGAAGTTCAGGATAGTATCCAGAGGAAGAGGCTAGCCAAGAAGAAGTGGGACATGGACACAACTGAAGAGAATAGACAGGAATACAAGGAGTTACGGCGCAGAGTGAAGAGGGAGGTGTCTACACTAGGTTAGACACTAGAGAAGGAGAGAAGGACTTGTACAGGTTAGCTAGGCAGAGGGATCGAGATGGGAAGGATGTGCAGCAAGTTATTAAGGATAGAGATGGAAGGGTGCTCACAAGTGAAGAGAGTGTACAGAGGAGATGGAAGGAGTACTTTGAGGAGCTGATAAATGAGGAAAATGAGAGGGGAAAAAGAGTAGAAGGGGTGAACTCTGTGGAACAGAAAGTAGATAAGATTAGAAAGGATGAAGTCAGGAAGGCTTTGAAGAGGATGAAAAGTGGAAAGGCAGTTGGTCCTGACGACATCCCAGTACTGGTACTGTATGAGGAAGTCAGGAGAAGTAGCAGAGAAGTATGTCAGAGTGGTGCAGGACATGTATGAGAGGAGCAGGACAGTGGTGAGGTGTGCTGTAGGTCAGACAGAGGAGTTCAATGTGGAGGTGGGACTGCATCAGGGATCGGCTCTGAGCCCCTTCCTGTTTGCTATAGTGATGGACCAGTTGTCAGAGGAGGTCAGACAGGAGTCTCCTTGGACAATGATGTTTGCAGATGACATTGTGATCTGTAGTGAGAGCAGGGAGCAGGTGGAGGAAAACCTGGAGAGGTGGAGGTTTGCGCTGGAGAGAAGAGGAATGAAAGTCAGTCGTAGTAAGACTGAGTACATGTGTGTGAATGAAAGGGAGGGAAGTGGAACAGTAAGGTTACAGGGTGAAGAGGTGAAGAAGGTACAGGAGTTTAAGTACTTGGGGTCAACAGTCCAGAGTAATGGAGAGTGTGGGAAAGAGGTAAAGAAGCGAGTGCAGGCAGGTTGGAATGGGTGGAGAAAGGTGTCGGGAGTTCTGTGTGATAGGAAAATATCGGCGAGAATCAAGGGGAAGGTGTACAGGACAGTGGTGAGAGCGGCCATGCTGTATGGTTTAGAGACAGTGTCACTGAGGAAGAGACAGGAGTCAGAGCTAGAGGTAGCAGAGCTGAAGATGTTGAGGTTCTCTTTGGGAGTGACAAGATTGGACAGGATTAGGAACGAGTACATCAGAGGGACAGCTCATGTTGGACGTTTGGGGGACAAAGTTAGGGAGGCCAGATTAAGATGGTTTGGACATGTTCAGAGGAGGGAGAGTGAGTATATTGGTAGGAGAATGTTGGACATGGAGCTGCCAGGCAGGAGGCAAAGAGGAAGGCCAAAGAGGAGGTATATGGATGGAATTAATGAGGATATGAAGCTAGTGGGTGCAAGTGTTGAGGATGCAGAAGATAGGGATAGGTGGAGAGAGATGATTCGCTGTGGCGACCCCTGAAGGGAAAAGCCGAAAGAAGAAGAAGAAGTGCTGTGTTTATCTCGTAACTGTGAGTTATCACTGAATTGCGACTTTTTATCTTGTGACTGCAAGCTAATATCTTGTAATAGTGCTGTGTTTATCTCGTAATTGTGAGTTATCACTGAATTGCGACTTTTTATCTCGTAAGTGCAAGCTAATATCTCATAATAGTGCTGTGTTTATCTCGTAATTGTGAGTTATCACTGAATTGCGACTTTTTATCTCGTAAGTGCAAGCTAATATCTCATAATAGTGATGTGTGTATCTCGTAATTGTGAGTTACCACTGAATTGTGACTTTTTTAATCTTGTCTTTTCAAGCTAATATCTCAAAATTGTGATTTTTCTTCTTGCAATTGAGTTATCATCTTTCGAATGCGACTTTTTATCTTGCATTTGCAAGTTAATATCTTTTAATTGTGGATTTTTTACATCTATAATTGTATAACGACTTTCAAGACTTTTAAAATTGTAAATGCAAGCTAATACCTCCTAATTGTGAGTTTAATCGCTCAATTGTGACTTTTTATCTTGTAACTGTGTTAATAGCACTGCAGTTTTTTGTCCTATAATCGCAAAATATTTTTAACTTTCAATTGTGACTTTTTGTCTCATAAATGCAAATTAATTTCACTCACAGTTGTGTGTGTGTAGTTTTTATTGTTACTGCAATCAAACACACAGTCTCAATATCTATTTATAATCAATATTTATCTCCTAACTGTATGTTAACGTCATACAGTTGTGACTTTATATCTCACTCACAATTTTGCATTTTATCTTTGTATTTTTGTGACTGTTTTTTTGTTATTTTGTAATTGTGACTTCACTCAACTGTGACTTTATTTCACAATTGCAATTTTTTTCATCTCATAGTCAAGAGTTTGATGTAAGTTAATATCGCTCAATTCTGACTTCTCGCAACTGTGTGTAAATCTTCTACACCTGAGGAATAAATCTGCTAATAGAAATAAAAACAAGCTTCCCCAACCCTGTCCTCCATCTAAACTCTCCTCAATATCCTGAAAGCACTCTCTCTTCCCATTTTTCAGCGTCTTGTTTTGAAAGTGTCCTCAGTCATTGTGTTTAATCAGCACTGGGTTTTAATGTGTGATTAATCAGAGCATGATTGGTCTGAGACAGAATTCACGTTTGACGAGTGTGTTTTGGCTCCGGGTTTTATCTGTGTTTGGAATCGAGCCGTGTTTGGCAGTCAGCGCGTGTGTGCATGAGTGACGGTGACATGGCGGGGCCGGTCGCCCAGGCAACACTCCCGGGGTGCCGTTTCCTCCAGAGGAAGAAAAGCGCAGATGGTAGGAGTGTGTGTGCATCAGCAGTGTAAAAGTAAAACGCCTTCTATACTTCACATGCAGGGCACATACACGGACAGAGGACGCACAACACAGTGTCACGTACACACTAGGTTTCACCTGCGGCACACTGTAACACAATGTTGCACACAGAAATCTATAAGGTAGAGATGTTGTGGTGTTGGTTATAGGTATCTACTCCAGGAACTACTGTTACTCAGAGCTGATAATATCAGCAGTGTTCTTTACAATATGCACCATCTCTCTCTCTCTCTCTCTCTCTCTCTCTCTCTCTCACACACACACACACACACATTAACCCTCTCCTTTCTTTTACATCCCTCTCTCTCGCTCTCTAATTTCCCCTTTTCTTTTCTTTTACATCTCTCTCTCTCTCTCTAATTTCCCCTCTCCTTTCTTTTACATCTCTCTCTCTCTCTCTCTCTCTCTCTCTCTCTCTCTCTCTCTCTTTCTCTCACACACACACACATTAACCCTCTCCTTTCTTTTACATCCCTCTCTCGCGCTCTAATTTCCCCTTTTCTTTTCTTTTACATCTCTCTCTCTCTCTCTCTCTCTCTCTCTCTCTCTCTCTAATTTCCCCTCTCCTTTCTTTTACATCCCTCTCTTTCTCTCTCTCTAATTTCCCCTCTCCTTTCTTTTACATCTCTCTCTCTCTCTCTCTCTCTCTCTCACACACACACACACACACACATTAACCCTCTCCTTTCTTTTACATCCCTCTCTCTCACTCTCTAATTTCCTCTTTTCTTTTCTTTTACATCTCTCTCTCTCTCTCTCTCTCTCTCTCTCTCTCTCTCTCTCTCTCTCTAATTTCCCCTCTCCTTTCTTTTACATCCCTCTCTTTCTCTCTCTCTAATTTCCCCTCTCCTTTCTTTTACATCCCTCTCTCTCTCTCTCTCTCTCTCTCTCTCTCTCCAATTTCCCCTCTCCTTTCTTTTACATCCCTCTCTCTCTCTCTCTCTCTCTCTCTCTCTCTCCAATTTCCCCTCTCCTTTCTTTTACATCCCTCTCTTTCTCTCTCTCTAATTTCCCCTCTCCTTTCTTTTACATCCCTCTCTCTCTCTCTCTCTCTCTCTCTCTCTCTCTCTCTCCAATTTCCCCTCTCCTTTCTTTTACATCCCTCTCTTTCTCTCTCTCTAATTTCCCCTCTCCTTTCTTTTACATCCCTCTCTCTCTCACTGACTAAAATTTGAGAAAATCGTGTGAAATATGCGTGGTTAATACATATACACGCACAGACAAACACACATATTTTGTGTGTTTTTTGTAAATAACACATGTGGTGCTGTTTGTAGTATTAAAAGTCAATATTGTGGTCTGATTTCTGAACCTGTACAAACAAATAGCTCACAAATTTGCCAACACAAAAAATTAGTTCACGATTCATTTTGTTTTCCGATTCATGGGCTGTGACTTCATGGTGTTTTTTTTTCTCACGCTCTCACGATGTTATTTTCATTTCATTTTAGTTTTGACTGGAAACTGTTTATGTGCAAATGGTGTTGCTGAGACCAAAACGTCTTTTGAAGTGTGTGTGACGATTTAGGCAACATTGATCAACTAAAAAATATAAACACACACATATTCTGGTTCTGTTGTCTTTCTGAGGACCTTCCGCTGACATCGTTATCTGTGCAGTTGATTAATGCTAAACCTACACCTGGACCTCAACTTACCCGACCCTCACTATCCAAAAATATATTTAAAAAATTAAAATAAAGAAAGAAAGAAAAATTTGGTCTGTGGGCACCAGGTGATTTTGAGGACATTTGACTCGATCCTATCATAATGAGGACCTTGATTGCTTTAGTCTTTTCTATGGATTTAGTACAAACACAAACACACACACAGCTCACAACATGCTTACACACACACACACACACACATTTTGGTTTTACCAGGTTTATGAGGACCTTTTACTGACATAACTATCTGTGTAGTTGACTAATGCTATACACTCTCTAAACTTATGTTACCCTTCAGTAACCACATGAAATATTTTAAGGAACAAATAATAACTGTTAAATTAAATAATAATATTTTAGATAACAAATAATAATTACAAAAAACAACGCTTATTTTTTGAGGACCAGGTGATTTTTGAAGGCATTTGACTCTATCCTATCATAATGAGGACCTTGATTGCTTTAGACCTCACAACAGGTTTAGAACACACACACACACACACACACACACACACAAAAACAATAAATAAATAAATAAATAAATAAATAAATAAATAAATAAATAAATAAAATACATTTCCAATTACTAGTGAGGACCTTCCACAGTTAATGTCACAATTATTATGTAGCAAATTAATTCCATGCTTCACTGAACACTAACCTTAACCTCAGGTGCCAACATTTTTAAAAAATGTTCTACATTTAAAAAAAAAATAAAAATTTGCATTTAGTTTGTGGGGACATTTGACTCTATCCATTCATAATGAGGACCTTCATCTTCTAGTTGTCAGAACAGTTTCACACACACACACAGACAAAGGACGCCCTCGTTACACTGAGGTAATGAATCAGTGTTATAAGAACAATACACACTGGCATATGGTGTGTTTAGATCGGTTTAACACTCAGCTAGCTACAACTACTATTATATCATCCTGTCTCTCATACAAAACACACACACACACACACACGCACAAAACACAAATGTTTATATTTCATGTCAGCCTTTTTAAAGACTTTTTTAAAGTGTTTGTGTGTGTGTGTGGGTGTATTTCCTCTTAATTTGACTTCCTCAGCATGCTTATGAAGGTAAAAAAGCACTGGTGCTCATAGCGCTGGAGTAATAACGAGGTCACAGACAAAAAGCCGTCTCATTCATGTGTTAATTCTCAGAATAAAAGCCGTTCATGCTTTTCTGCGAAACGCAGCCACATGATTGGCTAATAAGCCAAGTCGCAACGCAACCCAATAAATTCTAATTCCACTATATTACTGCTGTGTGACATCAAATTTAACAGCAAGCCTCCACTCAGTCCAACACACAGAAGGCAGGATGAAGCATTTCAATCATTATTTTTTATCTTTTTTGGTTCTGATATTGGGTAGCCCAACATTGGAGGTTGGGGTCAGAGCACAGGGACAGCCATGACACAGCGCCCCTGGAGCAGAGAGGGTTAAGGACCTTGCTCAGGGCCCTAGCAGTGGAGGCTTGGCAGTGCTGGGGCTTGAACTCTGATCCTCTAATCAACAACCCAGAGCCTTAACCACTTGATCTACCACTCCTTTAGGGCACAAGCAAAATTGACAAAAGCTAGGACTTTTACATCACTGTGTATTGTTTATCAATGCTATAACTTTTTAAAAATCTTTTTTATCTACTAATATTACTAATAATACTAATTACTATTCTAAATCTTTATTAATGCAAACAATATTCAGAATCAGAATCAGAAAGAGCTTTATTGCCAAGTATGTTTGCGCATACAAGGAATTTGTTTTAGTGTCACAAGCTCCAGTGCACAGAGATAACAACAACAATACAAATAACAACAACAAAAAATTGGATGAGAAATAAAAATATACATATTTAAATGGGAAAATAAAGTAATTTGTATGTACAGGATAGAATAGAATGAGTTGAGATGTAGGGATGTGGGGGTGGTAACAAATAAATATGAGGTTATTGCATTTTTTTTTAATTTTATTTTATTTCTTTTTTTATTGCCCAATGTTGGGAATATTCAACTGTTCAAGAGGTAGATTGCTTGGGGGAAGAAACTGTTCTTGTGCCTGGCTGTCCTGGTAGTTGCTGCTCTGTAGCGTCGGCCAGATGGCAAAAGGTCAAAAAGGAGATGACCTGGGTGTGAGGGGTCCAGAGTGAATTTCTGAGCCCTTTTCCTCACTCTGGATGTATACAGTTCTTGAAGGGTGGGAAGAGGAGCACCAATAATCCTTTCAGCAGTCCGAACCGTTCTCTGTAGTCTTCTGATGTCTGATTTTGTATCTGACCCAAACCAGACAGTTATAGACGTGCACAGAACAGACTCAATGGCGGCTAGAACTGTGTTAGCAGCTCCTGTGGAAGGTTGAACTTCCTCATCTGCCGAAGGAAGTACAATCTTTGTTGGGCCTTCACACACACACACACACACACACACACACACACACACACAACCAGCCACTACATCTTTACAGACTGCTGTTCATGCTGCATCACAGGGCAATGTAACACCCTTGGAGGAAAGTGCTCCCCCTTCTTTTGCATAATGAACTGGTAGATGCACACGGTTGGCTAGTGTCGCTGTGATTGACAGGAGAGAGAATGCATGCCCCTCCCACCCCGGGAAAATCAA
>JAUCMX010000006.1:7037258-7099758 GCA_033459395.1 Hemibagrus guttatus | reverse complement strand
TCAGAAGAAAGGATCATGGCATCATTTCCTCTTTAACCAACTTTCGATTTTTTTTTTGAGGTACTGATTGTCCTCTTCTGAAGTAAGGTGAATAATGCTAGCCTTCCTTCACCTTTGTTTATTCTCATGTTATGCAAATAACAGTCTCCATCATTGAACATTTGATAACTTTGGCAGGAGTTAGCATTAAATCTATAATGAACTCAGAATTAATTGCACTGACATATAAGTTGCTCAAAATCTCCTGCTTGATGATATACAGCTGTAGAAAGGACATTATTTATATTCGCACTCGCTGGTGTCACTCAGGGGAGGATGAGGTTCACTTCTGAGTCTGGTTCCTCTCTAAACTTTGTCATTTCTATTCTAAATTTTTTATATTTTTGGAAAGCTGCTTTGAAACAGCTTGAAAGTCCATTGTTAAAAGCAAAATGAAAATAAATTTGACATTTACAGTTGATTTCTAAATCTTTTTCTGCATATAAATCTTAAGAAATCATCCTGTAAACATCCTAATCTGTATTGGACTCTAATGGTTAATAATTCACTTAATATGAATTTTAATGGGATTTTGGGGATTTTTTTTTCACCCCATTTGGGTTCCTACTCAGGTTTTTATGAAACTGTTTAACCTTCCATGAATTATTAAACATTAGGACCTGTAGAGATGTACTAAGAATATATAAATAAGGTTTATGTATAGAATTAGAATCAAATGCTCTAATTAAAGGGGGGCACGGTGGCTTAGTGGTTAGCACGTTTGCCTCACACCTCCAGGGTTGAGGGTTCAATTCCTGCCTCCGCCATGTGTGTGTGGAGTTTGCATGTTCTCCCCGTACCTCGGGGGTTTCCTCCGGGTACTCCGGTTCCCTCCCCTAGTCCAAAGACATGCATTGTAGTTTGATTGGCATCTCTAAATTGTCCTTTGCGTGTGTGTGTGTGTGTGTGCCCTGCGATGGGTTGGCACTCCGTCCAGGGTGTATCCTGCCTTGATGCCCAATGACGCCTGAGATGGGCGCAGGCTCCCCGTGACCTGAGTGTAGATCGGATAAGCGGTAGACAATGAATGAATGAATGCTCTAATTAAAAAAAAAAAAAATTAACAAAAGTAAAAATGAAAAAATTTTAAACAATTCTATATAGACCTGAATAGGACACTAAATGGATCCCATTAAAAAATCTGTAGAAGTTGTTATATGAAAGAAGTTCTAATTAGAAACAATTAGATGCAATTTTCTTCTTCTTATTATTATTATTATTAGTAGTAGTAGTAGTAGTAAAAGAAATTTATTATATTTATTTATTAAAATAATTAATTTTATTATTTATATTACTATATTAGTATTTATTACATTATTTTATTTATTTATTTATATTTTATTTTTTTTTATTTATATATTTGACAAGGTGTCTGACATGTTTGTCAAAACTCTGTTACTCTGACCTGGTGAACAGAATTATGGGATTGCATACCCTAACTTTGACACGTTGACTACCCCAGCAACAGGCTGGAGACTGTAACACAATGCCTGATTTTAAAAAAGATGGCGGGCAAAACTGTTCTTTAAAAAATCAATATCACAACAAAAATCTTGATTAAATTCTAGCAATTATTGCTGTTCTAAATGTAATATCTCTGCACCTTGGAGACAGTGCTTTAATAGTAAAAAAAATACATTTTATATATATATATATAAATATATATATATAACACACATATATAAATATAAATATATATAAATATATATATATATATATATATATATGCATACATATATATATAAAATACACTCTACATAAAGTGCACACACTACATACACAAGGCGTGAAAACATCAACAACAGTGAATTAGCTATTGATCCACTGAGCCGTGACAAATAAACCAAGGATTCACAGAGTGCTACACTTTGTTTTCACTACATCTGAAATTACATCCATCCATCTACAGTCCTTTCAGATTTATCATTTTTCTCTCATATCTGCTTTTGTGGTGAGCAAGTTGTTAAACTCACAACTTAAACATAATGTTTGGTGTATTGTACATCAGGAGACATGTCACAACTGTCAAATTTACACAAACAAAACCAAATGCAGATGAGTGAGAGGCCTACACAATTCTGATCTAAACACTTCACATTCCTACACACTCCAGATCAACTGTCCATACCTCATTCTCTCCAAATTATCACTCTCTTCAGATTCACTCTCCAGATTATTTTACCTCAGGTTCACTCTCCAGATTATTTTACCTCAGATTCACTCCCCAGATTAGCTAACTTCAGATTCACTCTCCAGATTATTTTACCTCAGATTCACTCTCCAGATTAGCTAACTTCAGATTCACTCTCCAGATTATTTTACCTCAGGTTCACTCTCCAGATTAGCTAACTTCAGATTCACTCTCCAGATTAAATAACTTCAGATTCACTCTCCAGATTAGCTAACCTTAGATTCGCATTCTCATATTCACACGATCCGGATTAGCTAGCCTCAGATTCACTCTCCAGATTATTTTACCTCAGATTAACACTCTACAGATTAGCTAACCTCAGACTCACATTCTCATATTCACACTATCCGGATTAGCTAACCTCAGATTCACAATCCTGATAATTTTACCTCAATTACCACTCTTTAGATTAGCTAATCTCAAATTCACTCTCCAGATTATTTTACCTCAGATTAACACACTCCAGATTGTTTTACCTCAGATTAACACTCTCTAGATTATTTTACCTCAGATTAACACTCTCTAGATTATTTTACCTCAGATTAACACTCTCTAGATTATTTTACCTCAGATTAACACTCTCTAGATTATTTTACCTCAGAGTAACACACTCCAGATTATTTTACCTCATATTAACACTCTCTAGATTATTTTTACCTCAGATTCACTCTCCAGATTATTTTACCTCAGATTAACACTCTCTAGATTATTTTACCTCAGATTAACACTCTCTAGATTATTTTACCTCAGATTAACACACTCCAGATTATTTTACCTCATATTAACACTCTCTAGATTATTTTACCTCAGATTCAGTCTCCAGATTAGCTAACTTCAGATTCACTCTACAGATTAGCTAACCTTAGATTCACTCTCCAGATTATTTTACCTCAGATTAACACTCTCCAGATTAGCTAACCTCAGACTCAGATTCTCATATTCACACTATCCGGATTAGCTAACCTCAGATTCACTCTCCAGATTATTTTACCTCAGTTACCATTCTTTAGATTAGCTAACATCAGATTTACTCTCCAGATTATTTTACCTCACATTAATACTCTCCAGATTACCTAACATCAGATTCACTCTCCTGATAATTTTACCTCAACTACCACTCTCTACCACTTTCAGGCCACATTGTCCAAATTAGTGCCAGACTTTCCAGGTTTGCTCTCTCCATATATGCACTATGCCAGTGTCTTTACTAGCCAGTGTCTCCAGTTAAATGAAATTTTAAAAAACCTAGAGACCATAGCATGACAAAACCATCATGTTTGGTCTACCTCACTTCTGACTGTCTTTATCTGTCATTTTCCACCTGCGTTTCTTTCTTTCTTTCTTTCCTTCTATTTATTCTCAACTGATTTCGGGCTTTCCCTTTATCTGTCTATGCCTTTCTCTTCAGCCTCTCCCCCCAGTCATTCCCCTCTGTATCCTAACCCATGAACTCCTCTCCTTAACCCCTAACCTCTTCTCCTTAATCCTTAACCAGCTCCTCTCCTGAGGTCTCAGGTCTAAAGAGAGGAGTGCGTTTGAGGAAGGAAAGGAAAGGAAAGGAAGCAGATGATTAGCTACAGTATGGTTTTCTCATTATTTACAGAGAAAGGAAGGAGAGAAGATTTCACACTCAGACAATACAGGTACACAAACTACCTTTGGGATCCTTTGGGCAGGTTTTTGTAGTTACTGGTTCAGACCCATACACTCCACTTCATCTTCACTTGCCTTATCCTAAATCTTGAAAAAAAAAAAAAAGGTTGCTACTGTATTTTGTGTGTTCACTTTCCTCAAACCAGTAAATTAACCAAAAACACCTAGGTGTGTCCAAAATCCAGATCCTTCCTGATCCACAAGCTCCACACACACACATACACACATACACACATACACACACACACACATACACACACACACACACACACACACACACTCCAGCCCAAAAAACACATTACGTCTTTCAGTTATTCGTTACCTCTGCCCGACCTGATAAATCAACGAGCAAGCCCACAAGCACGCAAAATCCTGGGCAGTTAGATCTACCTGTCTTAAACTGTAAAAGATGTCTAGAGTTCTCCTGGTGAGTCAGCATGGACAGAAAGTAATTCCCTGAATTCCCTCTGATATACAGCCACTCCACCAACTGCAAACATAAATTTGTCTTTTTATGTCTTTAACTTGGAAAGTCTTTGCCTAACCTCAGGAGAGACAGTATGATGCACACACACACACACACACACACACACACACACACACACTGAGGAGCAATACAACAAACTTCTATTTGTTTTATGAGCCACGTGGGACTGAAAGAAACATTTCTGATCATAAACACAGAAACACAGCCAGAAAAAGAGAGAGAGAGAGAGAGAGAGAGAGAGAGAGAGAGAGAGAGAGAGAGAGAGAGAGAAGATGGAGACAGTGAGTAACAAACAGCCATCTGTTCTAGGAAACACTGAGACCGAAAAGGCCCTCTGTGTTTGTTTCATCGTTTTTGTTCTTTTTATAGGATTTAAACATTACTCATCATCTTATTCGTGTGTTATTAGTTTAATAGGCTAATAATAATTAATGTAATGATGTAATGGCGAGAATGAGAGAATGACAGAGAGACAGAATAACAGATGGAGACAAAACAAGGTGGAAAACAGAGAGGGTGAGACAGGAATAAAGAAAAGGAGTGAAGGATAATGAAGGATGAGAAAAAGATGACAAAGTAACTCAGATAAACAGACTAAATTGTGTGAGTGAGTGTGTGTGTGTGTGTGTGTGTGTGTGTGTGTGTGTGTTTAGTCTGCTGGCTGCAAGTGCTGCCAAATGAGGGATTTTCCAAACGACAGAAGAGTCTGAGGAAAGTCAGTGACATCCAGTGCAATTGTTTTGTATCTTCTAGTAAATTCTTTCTGATTCAGTGAAGGCTCAGTTAAGGTTAATTAAGGCTTTAGGTTAGAGAAAGCTATGAAAGGTCAAAGGTTTCAAGCCCCAAGATGCCACAGTTGGGCCCCTGAGCAAGGCCTTAACCCTCTCTGCTCCAGGGGTGCTGTATCATAGCTGCCCCTGTGCTCAGACCCCAACCTCCAAAGCTGGTATTTAGGAAAGAAAGAATTTCTGTGCTGTAATGTGTATGTGACAAAAATAACAGCTTCTTCTTTTAATCTCTTATGGGTTTATCTCATACAGCATGGTTTTGATCTGTTTTTTTCATATAAACAACACATGCCTGATTACTTTCTGCGTAATTAAATTGATTATTTTGATTGCAGTAGTGAAGTGTAAATACAAGCCTAGCTTAAACTGTTATTTCTCACTGTTGTCATGGTTACAATCCAACTTATGATTATGTAGTAGGAGGAGCAGTGGGATCACAGCATGGGATACTTCTGATATAAAGACATTTTCATCATGTACTAATGAAAAAAGTGTGGCTGGGGCTTGAACCCCAACCTTTAAACCAACAACACAGAGAGCCTTAACCACTTGAGCTACCACTGTCCCTGGCTCAGAATAATGGACTAAAAAGGTTAAAACTTTGGCGTTAAAGTTGTCTTTATTTTGTCACATATACATTACTGCACAGTGAAATTCTGTCTTCGCATATCCCATCTTTGGGGTATGGGGTCAGAGCGCAGGGTCAGCCATGATACAGCACCCCTGGAGCAGGGTGGGTTGGGGGCCTTGTTCCAGGGCCCAACGCTGGCAGCTCGGCAGTGCTGGGGCTTGAACCCCGATCTTCCGGTCAATGACCCAGAGCCTTAACCACTTGATCTACCACTGCCCCAATTTACTATGTGAATAATATTCAGTTCTAAAACTACAGTAATATCCTTAAATATTCCATTATTACGTAAAGCCGGGTCAAT
Source organism: Hemibagrus guttatus (assembly GCA_033459395.1). Classification (NCBI taxonomy): domain Eukaryota; kingdom Metazoa; phylum Chordata; class Actinopteri; order Siluriformes; family Bagridae; genus Hemibagrus; species Hemibagrus guttatus. The sequence continues at coordinate 7,093,668 of JAUCMX010000006.1, read as the reverse complement.
ATATAAAAAATCTCTAGCGGTTAAAAAGATTCCTCTCCTCCCCTTCCCCGCAGCTCTGTCTTGACTCTCCTGCTGGGAACAGAACAAGTGTTTTACACACACACACACACACACACACACACACATATATATCCACATATGTGGATACACACATAGGTTTTATTTAAGGTACATACTGTATGTGCACTAAATCTGCCAAAAAAAACCTTTGCTGCTGTTCTCAAAACTTGTCTAAGTGTCAAACAATCGGCTGTGTTTTCAATCTCTCTGCTGAACAAGGGCACGAATCAGTGCATACTTTCCCTAGTTCTGCCTTTCTGTCTATAATGAGATCATTTGGGAGGAGGAAAGATTCCAGTCATGTTCTGTCTTCTTGTTTTCTATTTTCCCCTTGAACTCTTCTCCAACACACACACAGACACACACACACACACACAAACGAACGAACCCACCCAGCTCTTTATCATAAAGCTAGGTTCAGAATTTAACTTTTAAGAACTAGTCTTTTATTTTCTAGTAATTTTTAACAGAAAGATGAAAATAATTTTCTTTAAAACTAGATCAAAGCGCAACTGATCATAATGCAGTCATTTAGCAGACAAAAACATAACTTGATTCTTAAAGATCAATCACACACACACACACACACACACACACACACACACACACATACACATCTATGGAATCCTCTAACTGACACTATGGCCTTTCCACACCATGGCCTTTGACACAGGCCTTTCTGAGTTATGGCTAATATTTACCCACATTCCCTTGAGTGAGCAGTGAGCAAGACACATACACATACACACACACACACACACACACACACACACACACGTCTCCATCGGTTTATCGAGTTATGTAATGTGCAGATCCACTCAGTCCATCTGACACTGAGCGTATTATGTGTTGCTTAGCACAGATTGTTTTTATTTGGTTGTTTGGTATCATGTGCTGTGTGTGTTCACATGGACTTGTGTTGCTATGCTAGCAAGCTTAAGCTAGCTTACAACTGAAGCCAATAGCTTACTTCAACACCAGTCACTAAATCAGCGTCAAGCCGAAATACTAGAGGCAACGAGTGAAAACTGTTAGCACATTCCTCTCAGATGTGTTAGCTTATGAAAAAAAAAAAAAAATGAGTAAAATTAGCATTGACCTCAAACTGAACTTCCACAAGCTGTGCCATATTGAGAAAAGTCAAGCAGTATTACAAAAAAACAAAAAAAAATCTCAACTTTGTGAGTGAACACAAGAGTGAGCCGTTAATCTGGAACTTTCTCATAAACACAGTGACTCTCTTTCAACGTAGCATTAGCCTGAGACCCAGCTTCAGGTCTTTATCTAAATATGAGAAGAGTAATTAATACTCTAGATCATTTTACCTCATGAAAGAAAAATTCCCTAAGGAACAACAAATCTTTTTTTACTGTCATTATTCTAGCTGAGGAAGAGTGTTAAACAAAACCATGTGAGCATTTACAATATGTCTCTTCATGAAAGAATAAACATACAGATTCCTCGCTAATCACAAACGTAGTCAGACAAAACCGTTGCCGTTTGCTTCCTTAGCTTCATGGAGCTACAATGCTATGTTTAGGTAGCTAATATATAAGTATACGGTACCTTATACAGGTAGTGTTACATTTAGCACTGTGTAGTCTACTGTGTAGTTCTTACAAATCAGAATAAAAATAAAGATCATATTACAACCACATTTAATGTACAATTCTGTCAAAGCGAAGCTGTGAAGTTGTAGCATACTATGCCTCAAGGAAGACAGTGACACAGACAAAAAATAGACGCCTAGCTCTGTGAGGTCGTTTAGTCCATTTTAACACACATCAGTCTGTGATATAGTGTCAAGAACAATATCTTGTTTGAAGCAAGTGTGTGATGTTTACATGTCAAGTTTTCACAATGCTAAACTCCCTTATTTGCTAGGTAGGTTAGCCTTTTAGCATTAGTGCAAAATCAGAAAACAAAATTCATACATCAAATCTACCCCTGCTGTATTCTGACTTCTATACAGTGAATGAAAATCAAGAAATAGAAATGTAAAAAGAGAGAGAGAGAGAGAGAGAGAGAGAGAGAGAGAGAGAGAGAGAGAGAGAGACAGAGACAGAGACAGAGGGTCTAACTGGGGAGTTTTTTTGCTAGACAGACATAAAGCATGATGCTCAAGCGTCAAACAGAGGGACTATGAGACGTGAAAAGAAAATGAGAGAGATAGAGTGAATGAAGGAAGAGTATGATGAGACATAAAAGCGGAAGAATGGGTCAAAAGAAGAAAGGCGGAACGTGAACGGAAATGAGACAGCAACAGATTGCTGCAGAGTGAGGAATACAGAAAGAGAAGGAGGAAAAGGAGCGAAGGAAGCAAGAAGTAAAGAGAGAGAGAGAGAGAGAGAGGGAGAGAGAGACATGGCTGCTAGAGGCTTAGAGAGAGAGAGAGAGAGAGAGAGAGAGAGAGAGAGAGAGAGAGAGAGAGAGAGAGAGAGAGAGAGGGATGGCTGATAGATGCTGTGAGAAAGAAAGAGAAAGAGATGGCTGCTAGACGCTGAGAGGAGAGGAGAGGAGAGGAGAGGAGAGGAGAGGAGAGGAGAGGAGAGGAGAGGAGAGGAGAGGAGAGGAGAGGAGAGGAGAGGAGAGGAGAGGAGAGGAGAGGAGAGGAGAGAGACTGATTATGAAATCAGATTGTGAAGCAGGTAGAAGCTGAATATCATGATAATTAGGTCCGTCTTTTCTTCCCGTCCTCCTGAATGGTCTCTCGGCTCTCGGCTCCTGATTGGCTCATTCAGGTTGAGCCACTGGCCAATCAGAGAGCAGCGTGTGGTGTGACAGATGGTGACAGCGAGAGGTTCTGGATGGTGGACGAGTCTGAAAGCGAACATCCCTCAACACCTTATGGTGTGTTCAGTGGGAGAAATAGTGCATACAGGATTCTTTTTTTAACTTTCATATCACACCTTATTCGCTGCATATATTAACTTTGCAGAATGAATTTCCCTGTTCAGATTTCATTTGCATTTTCATGCAGTTTTAAATACATATTAAAAATAAATACAGAACTAAAGAAAAGATTTCGTGACTTTTAGTAGCTTTCGTAACGCATGCACTTTATGGCTTACTTTATTGTTTCATTTTTAATGTGACGCATAAACTTTTAAACTAAAGCCTATAACTGATAATATCAATATTAAATATTAAAATATTTAATGTTTAATATTAAATACGCTAATAAGAGATCAACAGTGCCCTTATGTTGTACCCTATGTAGTGAGCATGTACTGTATGTTGAATAGAAACCCCCCCCCCCCCCCCAAAAAAAAAGAAAATCCTGTGTGAAGTTAAATCGAATGTAAAAATGACTATCAGCAAAATTATTACTGTAATAGTTATCTTTATATTTAAAAATATATTTTTTGTACTGTTTTATAGTGCAATATTCCTTGCTGGAAATTTCCAGAACACTCTCAGAATCCCACAATGCATGGCAATAGGATAATAGCTGTGATGTCTGAGGATGAATATGTAATGTTAATAGTGACTAGGGTCCGGTTTGGGACACGTGACATTCTGAAGTCTTATTTATGTACAGTTTCACCTTAACTCTTCATCGACACACACATGATTCAGTCCGGCCACTCAGGTGACCTTGTTAAAAGGGCTGTCAAAGAGCTGTAAAACAATCATTCAATCTCAATCTCTCTCTCTTTCTCTCTCTCTCTCACACATACACACACACACACACACTTGGTCCTTGTCTTATCTGCAGGCAACTCATGACTCCTGAGGGACCCTGCAGCAAAAATGAAAATGTGAGCTGCCAATTTCACTTCCAGGCTTTCAATCCGACTCTCAGCACATGCACACTCTTCTCACACAGCAATAACGCTAATAAATCAGTCCACTTCAGCTTAATGAGAACGTGTACAGGGACACTCCAGCTTACTCTAGCTGTAGTGTATTGTAGCACACTTACTACAGCTTGGGAGAAAAAGTCATTGTGTTCGGATCAGAAACTAGCTCGCAATGAAGGCCGTTTTTTTTTTTGTAGCTCATAATATTATCTAGTTTTAAGGGCAGTATCACGTGTCGCACAAAGTAATTCTATACATCCGTTCAAATAAGGATCAGTTTCAAGTGATCTAATAACATACCTCTCAGCCTCTATAGTAGTTCGATGGAGAATGCTGGTGTTTGTTGGTTGGATGGTGAAGTTTTTGAATGTGAACATTTCTGTTCAATGATGAATAATGGTGTTTGATGGTGAATGTTCATATTTGTCAATGCCGGTGTTGGTTTTTGTTAGTTTGGTGGTGACGGATTGAGTTAGATGGTGGATGTGTGTGTTTGCTGGTGAATGTTAGTGTATAACATATGTTAATTGTGTTAAATGGTGAATTTAGGAGGTGTTGGTATTTGATGGTGAGTGTTTGATGGTTAATGTTGGTGTTTGGTGGTGGATGTTGGTGTTTAATTGTATTAAATGGTGAATTTAGGGGTTTGTTGGTATTTGATGGTGAATGTTGGAGCTTGTGGTGTTAGATGGTGAATTTTAGTTTTAGTGATGTTGAATAGTGACAGGGGCATGGTGGCTTAGTGGTTAGCATGTTTGCCTCACACCTCCAGGGTTGTGGGGTTCAATTCCCGCCTCTGGTGTTTGTGTGTTTGTGTGTTTGTGTGTGTGTGTGTTTGTGTGTGTGTGTGTGCCCTGTGATGGGTTGGCACTCCGTCCCGGGTGTATCCTGCCTTGATGCCCAATGACGCCTGAGATAGGCACAGGCTCCCTCTGACCCTGAGTTTTGTTTGTGAATTTTGGAGTTTGCTGGTATTTGAGAGTGAATGTTGGGTTTTTTTGGTGTTTGGTGGTGAATGCTAGTGTTTGCTGGTGAATGCTGGAGTTTGGTGGTGTTTAATTGTGTTTAATTTAGCAGCTTGATATTTGATAGAGCTTGTTGGTATTTGATAGTGAATGTTGGTGCTTGGTGGTGTTAGATGGTGAATTTCAGCCTTAGTGGTATTAAATGGTGACTTGTAATTTGTTGGTATTTGATGGTAAATGTTGGTGCTTGGTGGTGAATGTGCTTAGTGATGGTCAATGCTGAATTTTGAAGTTTGTTGGTATTTTATGGTGAACATTAGGGTATGCTGGAATTTGATGGTGAATGTTGCTGTTTAGTGATAGTTAATGGTGAATGTTGGTATTTTTTGGTGTCTGAGAGTGAATTTTGGGGTTTGTTGGTATTTGATGGTGAATGTAGGTATTTGTTGATGTTTGAGGGTTGATTTTGGGATTTGCTGGTATTTGATGGTGAATGTTGGTATTTGATGGTGAATGTTGGTATTTGTTGGTGTTTGAGGCTGAATTTTGGGGTTTGTTGGTATTTGATGGTGAATGTTGGTGTTTGAGGGTAAATTTTGGGGTTTGTTGGTATTTGATGGTGAATGTTGGTATTTGTTGGGGGTTTTGGTTTGGGGGAGGCTGAATTTTGGGGTTTGTTGGTATTTGATGGTGAATGTTGGTGTTTGAGGGTAAATTTTGGGGTTTGTTGGTATTTGATGGTGAATGTTGGTATTTGTTGGTGGTTTGGGGGAGGCTGAATTTTGGGGTTTGTTGGTATTTGATGGTGAATGTTGGTGTTTGAGGGTAAATTTTGGGGTTTGTTGGTATTTGATGGTGAATGTTGGTATTTGTTGGTGTTTGAGGCTGAATTTTGGGGTTTGTTGGTATTTGATGGTGAATGTTGGTGTTTGAGGGTAAATTTTGGGGTTTGTTGGTATTTGATGGTGAATGTTGGTATTTGTTGGTGTGTGAGGCTGAATTTTGGGGTTTGTTGGTATTTGATGGTGAATGTTGGTATTTGTTGGTGTCTGAGGGTGAATTGTGGAGTTGGTATTTAATGGTGTTAGTTGATATTTAGTGACAGTTAATGGTGAATGTTGGTATTCATTAGCATCTGAGGATGAATATAATCTCGACTGGTGACCGTTGCTGCATGATGATGAACCTCAGCGTTCGTAAGCGCTGCTATTTAATGGTAAATATGGTGTTACTGAATGTAGTGTTTGTGAATGTTTGGTCTGATCGAACCATGGTTACATTTAGGCAATGGCACTGTAGAATAGGGCTGCACAATAACGTGTATTTTTATTGTTATTCCACTGTGAGTTTCATGCAGAGCTTTAATAAAAAGAATGAAATGTAATCTTGATGTTTTGTTTCTGGTGACAAGCTACAGAATCTTGAAGGAAGTGATATGCTTTCTGCACTTCCATGTATGCATGGTTTTCTGAATCCCTTCTTTTAAAAGTACTTCTAGTTTTGTTTGCAGAAGTTAGAGGGGAGTAAACGAGATAATCCTATGTGTTTGCCATGTCAGTCAAACCGCTTTCTACGAAAGAGGCCGTGTTTATAGTGAGCTTCTAGAAGATAGTCTTGTGTGACTGATGTCACTGTGAAATGTGAGAAAATGTCATTCATATTTGTTAAGTCCAAAGCGGCCGCCAGAATTAGGGATTTTTCCTTATTTGATAGTCTTTAACAGTTATACATCAAGTACAACTCTTTTTCCAGTAAACAAGGACAAATTGCTTCTCTCACTGCCAGGTTTTGGACCTGGAGAACCACCAAACCATGCAGTCAGTAGCGTATCAAAATATTCCTGAGATAGTGAAATAAAACACTCTGAGCCTTATCTTAAGTCAAATAAACTCACGACAGCTGTAAGACATTTCAACACAGCTTCCCCATAATGCAGCTTGCTGAAATATTAACGGTTAATCTTATAGAATGGAATGAAAGACATTTGGAAGTGAAAATAAATAGCAGCATGGAGAAAAACTAACAATGGAAAAGCAAGAATAAAACACTGCTGGATAGCCCAGAGTTAATAAGAAGCATAAAAGGACCTGAAGGAGCCTAAAACACAGACAAGAAAAACACACAAACACTCATATAATGTGCAGCAGGACACTAAAGACCTATTTTGCTCTAAAAATTGTACAAATCCCTCAAAGGCTTTTCTCAATCATAAGCCAACAGCTGCTCACCTCAGCTCCTCGACTCAAAGCAGATTCCCTGTGGTGCAGATTCCTGGAGCTGAGATCACCTTAAGACTAAAACATCCTGTGTACAGGCTACAACTAAATATGGAAGGAATATACAGTATCAAGAGAAATTGGCCTCTGATGCAGAACGTTGGTGTTTGATTGAGAATATTTTGGAATGTGTGAGTGATAATGGTGGTGTTTGATGGAGAATTCATGAATAATGGATGTTGGCGGTGTTTGGTGGAAAATGGTATTTGTGTTTTTGCTATTGTGTATGTCATGTTATACTTACTGGGTTACAGTGCTTGGTGTACAACACTGGTGTTTGATTTTTGGGTCTGGTGTTTGATGGTAATTTTGGGGTTTTATTGTGTCTGGTGGAAAATCTTGGTGTTTGATGGAGTGTGTTAGTGTTTTGGTGTGTGTTCATATTTGGTGATGTTTTTGATGGTGTGTGTTGGTGTTTTGTGAACATTCTTGGTGTTTGATGGTGTGTGTTTATATTTGGTTATGTGTTTGATGGTGTGTGTTGGTGTTTCATGAAATCTTTTAGTGTTTGATGGTGTCTGTTCATATTTGGTGATGTTTGATGGTGTGTGTTGGTGTTTCGTGAAATTCTTGGTGTTTGAAGGGTAATGTTGGTCTTTTATGGTGTCTGATAGAATATCTTGGTATTTGATGGTGTGTGTTCATGATTCATGAAAATTCTTTGTGTCTGATGGTTTTCTTGGATCTGCTGTTTAATGAGTAATTATAGGTTTTATGGTCTCTGGTGGAAAAGTTTGTAGTTTAAGTGCTGTGTTATTTTACAAAATTCTGTGTTTGAAAGTAATGTTGGTCTTTTATGGTGTCTGGTGGGAAGTGTTAGTATTTGATGGAGATTTTAATTGTTGATTTGTTTGACTTTGATAGTGTGTTTTGGTCTTTGATGGAGAATATTTGATTTTGGGTACTGGCATATCTTGTTGTTCGGAGGTCTATCGGTTCTGGTGTGAATTTGGTGTTTTATGCTGCCTGGTGGGACATCTTTAAAAAATCTTGATATTAGATAGTGTGTGTTGGTGTTTCATGAAAATTTTGGTGTTTGATGGTGTACTGGATCTGCTGTTTGATGGCTAATCTTGGAGTTTTATGGTGTCTGGTGGAAAATTTTTAATGTTTTTGTTTCCTGAAATTGTTTGAATTTGTGTAATGGCAAGCCCCTTAAAATTCACGTAAATTCTGCAAATTCCCATTGTGACTCACTGAGCATCATTTTGGAGTTTCCCTTGATTTTCATTAAACATGTCAGTGTTTTGGACCACATGGAATCTGTCACAGCCAGGTTTTTGGACTTAATAGGGATCAGAAGCTGTTGCTCCATTTGGTGACCATCTGATGTATGTGTTTACCATTTGGTAAAATTACACACAATACCATTGTGCTCATATGCCAAAGCTAAACCACAAGTAAACCAGCCAGCAGCATAAGTGTGAAAATTTGAGAAGTTTTTTACACAATTCGAACCAAGACAATAAAATCATATTATATTTGTTCCACATAAATATAATCAAAATGCTCTTCTATGGATATTTATGCTCATATAGTTATGAGGAATTGGGGGAATACCCATTCCAACCCACCAGCCAGCTCTTCCGTATCATGCAGCTAAAAGCACATGAAAAAAAAGCACTACATGCCCTACATTACAGCACATTTACAGCATGTGGCAGACACCTGGCGGTGGTAGCTCAAGTGGTTAAGGCTCTGGGTCGTTGGCCAGAAGATCAGGGTTTCAAGCCCCAGCACTGTCAAGCTGCCACTGTTGGGCCCTTGAGCAAGGCCCCCAACCCACCCTGCTCCGGGGTGCTGTATCATGGCTGACCCTGCACTCTGACCCCAACCCCCAAGGATGGGATATGCAAAAAAAAGAATTTCGCTGTGCAGTAATGTATATGTTACAAATAAAGGCAAATTAACTTATCCAGGGCAACTTATGTTTATCTAATTTATAAAACTGAGGGTTAAGGGCCTTGTTGAGGGGTCCAGCACTGGCAACTTGGTGGACCTGGGATTCAAACTCACAGCCTTCCAACACCTTAACCACTTGCCTTCGTCCACATACATGAGCACACACTTCCTTGAATGGTTAATATAGCTTTAAATGGCAGGGAAGAGAGTAACACCCTCCCTCACACCCCGAGAACACGGCTATCGGATATCATTAAGATTTGTTGCACCACTCGGCATCTTCATTGGAAAAAAAATGTATGACATCATCATATACTGGATAAACAGAATTTTTTATATTATTGCAAATAATAGATTATATATTTATAACGAATTGGAGTACTCTTTGTGTTTTAAAACTTTAGTTTTTTTCAGTGAAATCAAATACACAACACACTAGTGGCATAGCAATGTAAAGAGAAACAATACCATGACCTTATCAGCAGAACAGCTAAACATAATCAGCCTGAAACAATCACATAACTCAGAAAACACACACTCGGAACTCCGCCCTTTTCATAGTGAAAGTCTGGTAGTTTCTGGTAATGGCACATTCCAGAATCATGCTAAAATCCCCTCCACACACACACACACACACAATAAAACAATGCTCCGCTCTCACTCCCAGCCCACAACCACCAAGTTTCATAACAATCCCATTATTCATAGATCCGAGCCGAGGAGAAAGTGCCAGGTCATGTGCAGTATGCTGCCAATCACAGGTGAAGTGTAAACAGAAGCGTAAGCCATACCCGAGTGTGTGTGGTGCTAAGTGTCTCCCAAATGAGGATGAGGTTTCCTTTTGAGTCTGGTTCCTCTCAAGGTTTTTTCCTCTTACCATCTAAGGGAGTTTTTCCTTGACACAGTCACCACAGGCTTTCTCATTAGGGATTAATACAAATAAATTTAAAAATAAGTCTAATATTAATCTTGAACTTTTTGTATATTTCTGATGGTCTGTAAAGCTGCTTTGAGACAATGTCCATTGTTAAAAGCGCTATCCAAATAAAATTGAACTGAACTGAATTGAACTTAGATTGTGTGGTGAATTTTAAACTTGTACAGAAATCTTAATTGAAGAAACATATGGATAAATATTTTCTTGGTTATTTTATGTACAGAGTAAAGGCACAACAAATGAATTATTTTCAACTCTTAAGCTACACTATATTGCCAAAGGTTTTGGGACACCACTCCAAATCATTAATTTCAGGTGTCAGGGCTTGTGCTTGGCCCCTTAGTTCCAGTGAAAGGAACTCTTAATGCTTCAGCATACCAAGACATTTTAGACAGTCCATAAAGACATGGAAGAGTGAGTTTGGTGTGGAGGAACTTCACAGAGTCCTGACCTCAACCCCATAGAACATCTTTGGGATGAATTAGAGCAGAGACTGCGAGCCAGGCCTTTTCGTCCAGCATCAGTGCCTGACCTTACAAAAACACTTCTAGAGGAACGGTCAAAAATTCCCATAAACACACTCCTAAACCTTGTGGAAAGCCTTCCCAGAAGAGTTGAAGCTGTTATAGCTGTAAAGGGCGGGACAACTCCATATTACATTCATGTGCATGTAAAGGCAGACGTCCCAGTTTTGGAATGGCTCGCAGTCTCCACTCTAATTCATCCCAAAGGTGTTCTATCAAGTTGGGGTCAGGACCCTGTGCAGGCCAGTCAAGTTCCTCCACACCAAACTCGCTCATCCATGTCTTTATGGACTGTCTAAAATGTCTTGGTATGCTGAAGCATTAAGAGTTCCTTTCACTGGAACTAAGGGGCCAAGCCCAACCCCTGAAAAACAACACCTGAATTCAATGATTTGGAGGGGTGTCCCAAAAGTTTTGGTAATCTGGTGTATATTTAGTATTTTAAAATTTGCAAATAATTTGTGGCAATATGTGTAATTTCAAAAACATGACACAAATTAACATACCATAGTACATGAAATTACAGGAAGCAAAGTCTCTGTGTCCTTCCTGAATGTCACCGTCTTTCATAACATTTCATAGCAGAGGCAGGACACAGCCATGAACCTGATAACCTGATTTTTTTACAGACCAAGCACAGTGCACAGAGATGGACAACAAACTCACAAAAAAAAGTCTCAGCATCAACAGTACACATGTAAGTCTTCATCTAGTTCTCAAAGCAGTTTTTCAGAAATCCCACATCTGTTGAGTGTTAACAATTCATAAACATCTGACAAGAAAATACAAAATAAATAAGCACACATTTTATTTTGGGTGTGCAGATGTTTTTCCATTTCCTAAATATGAAACGATGGGGGGGGCACGGTGGCTTAGTGGTTAGCACGTTTGCCTCACACCTCCAGGGTTGGGGGTTCGATTCCTGCCTCTGCCATGTGTGTGTGGAGTTTGCATGTTGTCCCCGTGCCTTGGGGGTTTCCTCCGGGTACTCCAGTTTCCTCCCCCAGTCCAAAGACATGCATTGTAGGCTGATTGGCATCTCTAAATTGTCCGTAGTGTGTGATTGTGTGAGTGAATGAGAGAGTGTGTGTACCCTGTGATGGGTTGGCACTCCGTCCAGGGTGTATCCTGCCTTGATACCAATGAGACCTGAGATAGGCACAGGCTCCCCGTGACCCGAGTATAGATCGGATAAGCGGTAGACAATGAATGAATGAATGAATGAATGAAACGATGGACTACAAACAGGAGAACGGGAGTGCTGCGTTTCGTCCTGTGTGTCCTGACTCTCTCAATCAGGAGGCTGTGTTGTAAATGTTTCAGCAGAACACATCTGTGTTTTCTGTCATCTTAGCAAAAATACCACAACATTTAGAGTCTAATGACCACCACAACATTTAAAGTCTACTTAGTGCTTCAAAATGCAGCGAAAGGTACATTCTCTACTGGTGTTTATTTTAGTGTTCAGAAGTGTTTGATAGAGTTTGATAGAGTTTGATAGAGTTTTTGACGGATTTTGCTTTCATCTTGTTGGAGTTTAGTGGAGATTTTTAGTGTTTAATGGTATTTAATGGAGTATACACCGATCAGGCATAACATCATGAGCAGTGAGAGGTGAAGTGAATAACACTGATGATCTCCTCATCATGGCACCTGTTAGTGGGTGGGATATATTAGGCAGCAAGTGAACATTTTGTCCTCAAAGTTGATGTGTTAGAAGCAGGAAAAATGGACAAGCGTAAGGATTTGAGCGAGTTTGACAAGGGCCAAATTGTGATGGCTAGACCACTGGATCAGAGCATCTCCAAAACTGCAGCTCTTGTGGGGTGTTCCCGGTCTGCAGTGGTCAGTATCTATCAAAAGTGGTCCAAGGAAGGAACAGTGGTGAACCGGGGACAGGGTCATGTGCGGCCAAGGCAACTGATGGAAATGTAGACAGATTTTGTTAGTGAGTTTGTTAGTGTCTTGATGGAAATCTGTGTTGTTTAATGAATATATTGTTGGTATTTCTTGGAGAATGTAGGTAATTATTGGTGACTGCTGACTTATAATGGTGTTTGTTGAAGATTTTTGTTCATGTTTGCTTCAGCTTGGTTAGGTGTATCATTTGGCTGGAGATATAAAGGGGAAACTGCTTATATCCTTGTGGCAATATGTTGATTAAAATGGGGATGAGACAGTTTTACATCATGCCTCACACGCTTTGCAGCTTCTCTATCTGAGAAAGCTGTTTCAGGCAAACAAAACCTGCCATTCAAATTCCACCATCTTTCTTTTCAAAATGAAAAATCCCAGAAAGACTACGAGCTGTTTGGAATCACAGACTCCAGACCACAGTTTACACTCTGCTGCACTGGATCTTGGAAAAATCATCTGCAGTTTAAGCCAGCCAAGCTGTAAAGTGTAAACTTCAGAGACAGATGCTTATTGTAGCCGTTTGAGAAACATGACTCTGGAGAGAAAGGGGAAAAGACCAAACAAACAGATGGGAATATAATTACATACACGGAAGAAAGAAAGAAAGAAAAAAGGGATGCAGCTGGGTCCAAAATTCTGAGTCGGTTCCTGAGGATTGTTTTTATTTGATCAGATATCAAAAAGGGATATATTCTGATTCCATTTGTTTCTAATATTATAAATCCAACTATGATCGTCACATAATCAAGTCATCTTTAACACCAATGTTTTACTCAGGGATTACAATTCTCTTTTACTCTTTTTATTTTATATCTGCAGGCATGAACAGAGATACGCAGTGGCTTTGAAACCCTAGCATGCTGGTCTAGGTTATAGTCTGGAGAAAGAGTGAGATGAGACAGCAGAAAAAGAAAGCAGGAGAGAAATGGAAAACTTAATCATCTCAGAGAGAGAGAGAGAGCGAGAGAGAGTAAGAAAAAAAAAGACAGGATGTGAGAAAGGAAAGAGAGAGAAGCTCCCAGCAGGAGTTAGCGTTGGTCATTCATCATCCTGTGCTCGTCTCTCAACAGCTGAACCGAATCCAGGTCAAGCGTGAACTGCAACCTATAGTCATTTCCACACTCATAATTCCACCACCTTTTATTCCAACATCCTCCATTTTCAAAGTAGGTAAATGTTTGTATTAGGTTTTGATACTGAACAAGTCACAGTGTGTTGCTTTTCCTGTAGATGCAGTACAGTGTGTTTATTTAAATGAGGTTCGAAAGATAATTAAAAAATGATCTAACTTTTTTTTCTTTGTTATATTATACAACTGTATTGAAAATAATCAGGAGAGTGTGTCATTATTTTAGGTAAAAAGATGACATTTGCCCCTGTTTTTGTTGTGGTCATGTTCAGCATTAAATGTCTTTGTCATGTCCCACTCCACAGCAGTAGTTAATATGAAGCTCATATAAAAGAAGACACTCAGAGATATAAGAATATGTAGTTTTTTGTAGTATTTCTGCTTTTTACCTAGTCTATTCATAGTAGTTCCAAAAAAAACCCAAATCAGTTAGTTGTTTCCACACAAATATTTATATCCATTCATTCATTGTCTGCCGCTTATCCGAACTACACTCGGGTCATGGGGAGCCTGTGCCTATCTCAGGCGTCATAGGGCATCAAGGCAGGATACACCCTGGACGGAGTGCCAACCCATCGCAGGGCACACACACACACACACACACACACACACACTCTCATTCACTCACGCAATCACACACTATGGACAATTTAGAGATGCCAATCAACCTACCATGCATGTCTTTGGACTGGGGGAGGAAACCGGAGTACCCGGAGGAAACCCCCGAGGCACGGGGAGAACATGCAAACTCCACACACACATGGCGGAGGCGGGAATCAAACCCCCAACCCTGGAGGTGTGAGGCAAACGTGCTAACCACCAAGCCACCAAGCCCCCCACAAATATTTATATCTTCAAAATAAATAGGTATATCATTATCTTTATCAGTTTTATTCTGGTTTTTTTAATTATTTCTGTAAAGTTGATTTGTGACAATGCCCATTGTTAAAATCGCCATAGCAACAAAATTAAATTGAACTGAATTAAATTAAAGAATCAAAATCAAAGCATATTGTTAATATCCAGTGAAATACACCGATCAGGCATAATGTTATGAGCACCTGTCTAATATTGTGTTGGTCCCCCTTTTACTGCCAAAACAGCCCTGACCCGTCCTGCACTGTGTATTCTGACACCTTTCTATCAGAACCAGCATTAACTTCTTCAGCAATTTGAGCAACAGTAGCTCGTCTGTTGGATCGGATCACACGGGTCAGTCTTCACTCCCCGCGTGCATCAATGAGCCTTGACCGTCCATGACCTTGTCTCCGGTTCACCACTGTTCCTTCCTTGGACCACTTTTGATAGATACTGACCACTGCAGACCAGGAACACCCCACAAGAGCTGCAGTTTTGGAGATGTTCTGATCCAGTGGTCTAGCCATCACAATTTGGCCCTTGTCAAACTCGCTCAAATCCTTACGCTTGTCCATTTTTCCTGCTTCTAACACATCAACTTTGAGGATAAAATGTTCACTTGCTGCCTAATATATCCCACCCACTAACAGGTGCCATGATGAGATCATCAGTGTTATTCACTTCACCTCTCACTGCTCATAATGTTATACCTGATCGGTGTATAATAAAATATTACGTTTTTTAAAATAAAACTGCAACAAAGTGCTTTTCACAAAGCGACAAACCGACAGTCTGACTAACGCTCATTGAGATGTTTTCGTTTTCTGAGATTATGTAAAACAACTAGCTCAAATAATTCCTCACCAATATTTATTGCGAGTGTCGTCCAATATTAATCCACGGCATACCTGCAAAAAAATACTTTATATGGTTTACCCTGGTTTCATCTTATATCCATGCTCTCACAAAAAGTCTATATAGACATTCCAAAGATAAATGAAGCTTAAAAGGAAGGTAGTAGAGATCGCTGAAGCCTCTGTCGAGTAAGCAGAGTTGTAAGCTGTAATAGCGTCCTGTATGAAAGTCTTTTATTTGCACTGTCAGAGCATGTAAAGCTCATAAAACCCTCCTGTTACCTGCACTTTTACAGTTAAAGGCCTGAGAAGGTACTGATTCAGTTCTACTATAGTGAACTTTAAACATTCATGAAAGATTTTGGAGTGAAATTGCAGCATAGCAACAACCGAGAACAACACAGAGTCGCTTAGCAACAAGCTAGCATCTGTATATTAACTGATCTAAATCCAATCCAACTCATTTAAAATAAAATACGGAGAACTTTAGACTGTTCACAGTGTGAGCGGCCATGTTGATTTGGCGCCACTCCGTAAACATAAAAGAAGCTGGTAGTTTAAACAACTTAAACAAGCTTTTACTACTAGCTCCTTTATTGTAGTGCTTTTGCTAGTTTTTTAAGTAAAAATACTTCCTTTTCTGTTTTCTTCATCCTTTAGTATGTTTAATCAAAAAAAGCATCTCAGAGACTTATTTAACTTGGCTTGATGTATAACTAATATACTGATGCTGCTGAAAAGATTTTTTTAATGAGCAGATTTTCTCCGAGTTCTGAGACACAGCGAGAGCAAATCTCAATTATTTATCTTTTCAGGCAGTAAACCAGACACTCTCTTTCATCTAGCTGTAACACACAATGTTACACACACACACATCATTCACAGCTCCGGTAATGAACACGCTGGAGCTTCATGGCCTGGAGCAGTCTCTGAACCGCAGCACACTCAGACTACTGCACGTAGCTGGAACAACCTCTCATATTACTGTAAGAGCAGCAGTTTTATGAGCTTTTATGATCAATGTGTCTGATATCAGAAACACAGAAATGAAACTTCTTCCATGATTTCTGGCATATACCCTTATCAAGAACAACTTACATTTTATCTTATTTTATACAACTGAGGGTTAAAGGTCTTGCTGAGGGGTCCAGCAGCTTGGTGGACCTGGGGATCAAACTCACAACCTTCTGATCATTAGTCCAACACCTTAACCTCTAAGCTACCACATCCCCCCATAGATCCCGTATAAATAGTGTATCCACACTGAACAACAACAAGAAGTACCAAGACCAACAACAAGAACTATCTATCTATCTATCTATCTATCTATCTATCTACCTACCTACCTACCTACCTACCTACCTACCTACCTACCTCACAACAGGAAGTACCAAGACCAACAACATCTATCTATCTATCTATCTATCTATCTATCTATCTATCTATCTATCTACCTACCTACCTACCTACCTACCTACCTACCTACCTACCTACCTACCTCACAACAGGAAGTACCAAGACCAACAACAACATCTATCTATCTATCTATCTATCTATCTATCTATCTATCTATCTATCTATCTATCTATCTATCTACCTACCTACCTACTACTACCTACCTACCTACCTACCTACCTACCTACCTACCTACCTCACAACAAGAAGTACCAAGACCAACAACAATAACTATCTATCTATCTACCTATCTACCTATCTATCTATCTATCTATCTATCTATCTATCTATCTATCTATCTACCTACCTCACAACAAGAAGTACCAAGACCAACAACAATAACTATCTATCTATCTATCTATCTATCTATCTATCTATCTATCTATCTATCTATCTATCTATCTATCTATCTATCTATCTATCTATCTATCCTACCTACCTACCTACCTACCTACCTACCTACCTACCTACCTACCTCACAACAAGAAGTACCAAGACCAACAACAAGAACTATATATTTATCTACCTATCTATCTATCTACCTACCTATCTATCTACCTACATATCTATCTATCTATCTATCTATCTATCTATCTATCTATCTATCTATCTATCTATCTAAAAAAAGGAAATTGGATGCTTCTCTGAGATTTGCGTACATAGGGGCGGGGCTACCAGTCACAAGAAAAAGTTTTCAAGATAGCTGACAACATTTTGGTGGACAAAACATCTCATAAACGTCTTTAATTTGAGTCCACACATGTTGTGTGATTTATTTTGCACCATTTTAAAAATCCCGTATTCTACTAAAACTAGCAGTGTCACACTAGCAGCGTTTGATGTCATTCGCTGTTGACTGAGAAACTGCTTCTTCTTCTGTTTAGTAAAAAAGTCTCCTTTTGAGACAATTACTACCCTTGTAAAATTCATACACTAGACGCTAGGGATCATAGTGCATAGAGTAAGTGTGTAGGACATCATTTGGGACACTATAGCTCTACATTTTAAAAAAAAAGATGCTAATCTCTGTGACTGTTATTAGCTTGATAATCAGCATTAAGCCTGTGGTGGTGCTGCTACAATGTAAGTGATAACATGTTTTGTGAGAAGCATTACATATAGCTATAAATGAATAAAAAGTAAAATGTTTAATTCAGAAAGAAATAAAAATGTAATTGTTACAAACAGCAAACTGTTGTGGTGTAAGTGGAATAAAACATAGTGATAACTGTGTGTGTATATTGATTATTTGGATTATATTAAATGTTTTATTCCTTACATATAATAAAAATGTAATTGTTGGTAAATTGCTGTAGTGTAAGTGGAATAAAACACTTTACTTTTGAGACGTTATAGGAAAACTAATCAACTTCAGAGTAATAACAGAGTGATAACTGTGCTGTGTATTGATTATTTGGATTCTATTAAATGTTTTATTCCTTACATATGTGAGGAAATGACCCTGAATTCTCTTCCTTCTATATTTTTTTGGAGAGAAAATATCCATTTCGCCGCTACTTCTCGCCTCATCTGATCATCGCTACATCCGATCGTTTATTTGCATTTAAACTGTAAATGTGATTAATGTGTACGTTCCGTGAAGTCTCAGCATTCAGCACTGAAAGCTCATCTATTCCACCAGCATCTGGGCATCAATAACAATAAAGCTTGATGAAGAGAAGGGGCTTTAAGAGCCTGCAGCAGTGCGAGTCCTCATACCACCATAATAAATAAACGACAAGACAGGAAGCAAATAGGACAATGGGAGAAGTGTGTTAGGAAGCACTGTGAGTTAGAGCTATTCTTGCAATCAGCAAAACTGTTTCATATAATCAGTGATGTAAATCTGTCTCATGTGGATGAATAATTGAAAAGCAGTTCTCAGAAATCTGTTTAATTGATCAAACCGCGATTTAAGGGTCAGAAAACTCCACACCACAGCTGAGACTGAGAAGATGGGACTGATGTAGCTTACAGGTTAAAGTTCAGTTTAGTGACTAGGTTTTTACCAGTAAACCGATGTTACGTTCAACCGGAGGAATGGAAATCGACTTATAGGGATATTTTCAATCAGTAAAAACAAAAGAATGATTTTTATCATCGCAAGTCTGATATAAACTGAGTCTGTTGGCTTTCAGTGTGAGACATGTGTTTTTCCCTCTGTTGGAGAACCTTACACTGTGGTTGAAGATAAACACCTTCATAGTCTAGATACTTATGAATAAGCACTTGGGGTGTCTCAGAGAGTAGAAATAGGTTTGATATCATCATTTACTTTAAAGATAGAAAGATCTGTATGAAAAAAGTACATGTTTTGAGGTTTTTTTTGTAACTTTACTATGAGAATATTGCCCCTAGTAGGCTAGGTAAAAACAGAAAATACAAATTCTCTACTTTCATAAGAGGCATTAGCCATATGCTCATTTTTAACTTTGTGATGTTCTGTATACAGAATATACTGTATACAGTTTTTACGACTGTCCTATAATGGAAATAAAATAAAATAAAATTTTAAAACTAGAATATAAAAATATCAAGAATATCAAGTATAAAAAGAGTATCAGAACATAATACAAAAAATAATATAAAATCGACTATAAATTATACAATATATAAAAATTAAAAATCAAATAAAAATAAAAAACAATAGAGTAGATATGAATGGAATAATCAAAGGACTTTTAAGTATTTAACGTAACGTTCTGAAAGGATTTTTTGTCTCTTTCGATAAAAATTAAATGCAAGTTAGAACAAAACTAAGTTTCACTTTGCAGCAGTGTGAATATATGTTGTTATATACCGAGGTCTAACAGAGTTACTCAATCAAACTCACAACTTTCCCCTCAACTGCATTATCATGTTATTAATGTTAGGTCTATTTCTGCAGCTTTTCCTTCATTAGACACAGAAAATTTCTGATCCTGATCTTTTAATTTTCACTACACTTTACAAAACTTGTGAAGCTATCCTGAAGCTATCCTGATTATCTCTCTTATCGGAAAACACACACAAAAAAAATACACAAACTTTAATGACTATAGATGTACTCTTCTTTTTTTTGTTATTATAAAAGAGTAAACTGAATGAACCTAGTTTCCTAAAAGTGAGCAGACACGAGTAAATTACAGAACTAACACCAGAACCCTGTCATTTTAAACAGTACCCTTAATCAGGCCTGGGCCTGGGTTAGGTCCACACTTATCCTCACTTGAAACAACATCCAGAATACCAACAGCAAAGTGAAGACAAAACCTTGGCTTAAAAACAGACACAGAGTCGTCCCATAATAATGCTTCAGGGTTCCAGGATCTCTGCAGATGATAATAAGCAGTGTTTCAGGTAATCTCAGTGTGTTGGTGTGAGAGAATACTCATTACACAGGGAAGTGGGAAAAGCCACTGAGGAGCTCTAATGAACACCGCTGGGTAAAGGTTCGACAATCTGACATCGAGGCATGGGTGTGATTTTACCCACATGTTTACTACATATTTAAAATATGTACTTAATGAAATAATTACAGTGGAACCTCGGCATGAGAATGCCCTCCCTTACAAATTTTTGCCTTAGTAACTTAAATTTTGCGTGTACGTCCAAAAGCCGTTCAAAACGTTTGCGTCAGTGGAAAGCCAAGCGCTTCCGTGTTAATATGTTAATACACTGATTCTAAAACAGACAGAAATAAAAAATAGATAGATAGATAGATAGATAGATAGATAGATAGATAGATAGATAGATAGATAGATAGATAAAAAATGATGGATGAATGGATAGATGGATAAACAAATAGACAAACAGACAAAGATAGACAGATGGTTCGACAGACAGACGGACATATAGATAGATATATGGATGGATGGATGGATGGATGGATGGATGGATAGATAGATAGATAGATAGATAGATAGATAGATAGATAGATAGATAGATAGATAGATAGATGAATGGATAGATGGATAAACAAACAGACAGTCAAAGATAGACATATGGATGGACAGACAGACAGATAGATGGATGGATGGATGCATGGATGGATGGATGGATGCATGGATGGATGGATGGATGCATGGATGGATGGATGGATGGATGGATACTGCACACAGGACCAACATCCTTTTCCTATTAGATTCTGAGAAAAGTGCTTGAAGGTGATTAACTGAATAACAACCAGTGATTTGAAAGAAGCTAAAATCTGTTAAACATTTGGATTCAAGCACTTAATGTGTCGGAAATTCTCCACCAACACTTTATAAATAGAAAAGCACAGCTTGTGACATTTACATTTATTCATGGGGCAAACACACTCATCCAAAGAGGCTTACAAGTGACGCAGAATTCGATCGGAGACACAGAGCTGGTAAAGAAGCTGACACTTACAAGTGCTGCAGAAGTGAATTTACTCCAAATTACCAGCAACAAGTCTGAGATAGCTGGATAAAGACACACACACACACACACACACACACACACACACACACACACACACTCATGTGCACATGCACACACACACATGCAAACACACACATGAGCACACGCCACACATAAATGCACACGCACCTGACCACACAGACACACGCACACACACACACACACACACATACATTACACAATGTGCGTATCCGCACATATATATATATATATTCCTGCTTCTTTTTTTGGCAATATAGTGCAACTCTAGCGCTGACTGCAAGAACTTTCAAGCAGAACTTTCCTTACAGTGTGTTGCAAACCTCTCTGTTTTAAATGGGTTACGGGAAAATGAGTTCTTACATTCGAGAGGAAAAATAACAGTAGTGCTGGAAATGTTAGTACTGGTTGATGTATTCTGCTGCTATTCCTGTCTCGCTGTCTCTCTCAATAGAATAGACAGTAACAGTAAGACATGCTAAAGCTGGCAGAAATGAGGTCTTCTCCTGCTCCAGTCCCACAGCTAATCACACGCAATGTGGGTCACAGCAGGAGAACCTACACACAGCGTTTCTCATCGGTATTCAGACAGCTGCATGGACAATGACGTCTTATAGGTTTTAACAACAATATCATTTAGTCGCGTTGCAGATTTCTCAGCATGCTTGTTTTGTATTAGCATGTTCCATCCTCTATTACACAACATCGCTGTAGAATGCTTGATTTTGATTGGCCAGGAGGTGATGATTCATTTTTATTAATCACTGAATGCTTGAAGCTGATCGGTCAGAAGGTGTGAATTATTTTCGTGTAACAGCAAGGGTAGCAACATGAACGCTAATATCAACATTTTTTACATTTCCTTTCTTAAATAAATATTTGATGTCATTTTAATGTAATTTATGTTGTGAAGTTATAGTAGTACATAATACTCAATGAATCAATTTGATGTGGACGTTCTAGAATATTCGGATTGGCAGATGGACAGACGGAAAACGGATGGACATATAGAGAGATGAATGGATGGATAGACAGACAGAGATAGACGGACTGTCGAATGGACAGATGGACATATAGACAGATAGATAGATAGATAGATAGATAGATAGATAGATAGATAGATAGATAGATAGATAGATAGACTGTTGAATGGACAGATAGATGGATGGATGGACAGACGGACAGACAGACAGACAGACAGACAGATGGATGGACAGACAGAGATAGACGGACTGTTGAATGGACAGATGGACAAATAGGTAGATGGGTGGACAGATGGGTGGACGGACAGACAGACAGACAGACAGACAGACAGAGATAGATAGATAGATAGATAGATAGATAGATAGATAGATAGATAGATAGATAGATAGATGGACGGATAGAGACAGACAGACTGTCGAATGGACAGATGGATGGATGTATGGATGTATGGGAGGGTGGATGGATGGATGGATAGATACTGCACACAGGACCCACTTTCTTTTCCTATTAGATTCTGAAAATAAGTGCTTTAAGGTGATTAACTGAATAACAAGCAGTGATTTGAAAGAAGTTAAAAAAAAAAATCTAGAAAAATGTAGCGGTCCAAAATACACAAATCTAACTATATCACAAGTATCAGCCTCTCAAAGTTAACCATTATAAAATCACCGCCTTGTATTCAGGGGTTTCAACTTCAAGTCAAGTCAAGAAGCTTTATTGTCATTTCAACCATATATATCTGACGCAGTACACAGTGCAATGAAACAATGTTTCTCCAGGACCCTGGTGCTACATAAACAACATACAACATATAATTACAAACAGAACAATGACACAGGGCTAGGGGCAGAAGTTAAAACTTCTAAGAACTTAAAAGAAGTAATCAAATCAGTGGAAGCGATGAAGCTCCTCAGATGATGAATGAAGGTGGTGAACCTTCTCCAAGTTCACTGAAGATTTCTGAACTCACTGCTACCCAAAATTGGATGATCGAACACCTTCATAAACACTCTGTGAGGGTGGCGTCAGCGTGGCATGTGACAGCGGTTATTTCTGGAATGCAGCTGTTCTTCATTACTTGACGGAAAGAGATTTGTTACAGGCCACTTTACAACATCCCATTTCCATGTTCCTTCCTAGGTTCCCAGTGGTGTAGTGTTTTAAACACACACTTAAAGCCCAGTGAAGCTCCAGTGTTGAGTGACAAAAAAATAAATGGCTGAATAAGTGTATTACATTATTATTAGTATTTATTATTATTATTACTATTATTATTATTATTATTATTATTATTGTTTAATTGCCATATTGTCATATTTCCCAGTGCTAATCACCTTGTCTCCTCCCAGATGAAGATATTAATGCATCTCACACATCATCTCTGATTTGTAATTCAAGCTTTGCTGCTAAAACATGAATGCACAATATGAACGCATCACAGAGGAGAAACAAGTAAAGCCACATAGCAATGTTTGATCAACAGGGATATCCATGTGAGTGCTGATCATTTGCAAACAATTTACATCAACACTTTGAGATACACCTTATTCTTGCAATCAAAATTTCTTTAGCAAACCCTGTTAGACCTGTTGTGGCGTCAGATACAAACAAAAACAAATGGTGTGTTTACTTTTTCACACGGAACAACAGCCGACACTCATGCTGAAGATAGTGTAGCTAATGGTTTAAAAAGTAAACAGAGAAAAATACCTCACACTCAAAATCAAGCTAGTGTAGCTAACTGCGTAAAAAAGTAAACAGAGTACAGCACCTCACACTCAAAATCAAGCTAGTGTAGCTAACTGCGTAAAAAAGTAAACAGAGTACAGCACCTCACACTCAAAATCAAGCTAGTGTAGCTAACTGCGTAAAAAAGTAAACAGAGTACAGCACCTCACACTCAAAATCAAGCTAGTGTAGCTAACTGCGTAAAAAAGTAAACAGAGTACAGCACCTCACACTCAAAATCAAGCTAATGTAGCTAACTGCGTAAAAAAGTAAACAGAGTACAGCACCTCACACTCAAAATCAAGCTAATGTAGCTAACTGCGTAAAAAAGTAAACAGAGTACAGCACCTCACACTTAAAGTCAAGCTAGTGTAGCTAACTGCGTAAACAGTAAATGAGGTGCAAGAAGACTTAAGAGAAAGCTAGTGTAGCTAATGGTTTAAAAAAGTAAACAGAGAAAAATACCCCACACTCAAAGTCAAGCTAGTGTAGCTAACTGTGTAAAAAGTAAACAGAGGACAAAAACTCAAGCTTGAGAGCAAGCTAGTGAAACTAATGGTGTAAAAAGTAAATAAGGCACAAAATCTTACACTTGATAGAAAGCTAGTATACCTAATAGTGTAAAAAGTAAACAGAGAAAAATACCTCACACTAGTGTAGCTAATGGTTTAAAAAGTAAATGAGGCACAAAATCTTACACTTGATAGAAAGCTAGTGTAGCTAACTGCATAAAAAAGTAAACAGAGTACAGCACCTCACACTCAAAATCAAGCTAGTGTAGCTAACTGCGTAAAAAAGTAAACAGAGTACAGCACCTCACACTTAAAGTCAAGCTAGTGTAGTTAACTGTGTAAACAGTAAATGAGGTGCAAGAAGACTTAAGAGAAAGCTAGTGTAGCTAATGGTTTAAAAAGTAAACAGAGAAAAATACCTCACACTCAAAGTCAAGCTAGTGTAGCTAACAGTGTGAAAAGTAAACAGAGTACAACATCTCACACTTATACTGAAGCTAGTGTAGCTAACAGTGTGAAAAGTAAACAGAGTACAACATCTCACACTTATACTGAAGCTAGTGTAGCTAACTGTGTGAAAAGTAAACAGAGTACAAAATCTTACACCCAAAGTTAAGCTAGTGTAGCTAACATTGTAAACAGTAAATGAGGCACAACTTCTTACACTTGAGAGAAAGCTAGTGTAGCTAATGGTGTGAAAAGTAAACAGAGTACAACACCTTACACTCAAAATCAAGCTAGTGTAGCTAATGGCGTAAACAGTAAATGGGGCGCCAAAACACTTGAGAGAAAGCTAGTGTAGCTAACTGTGTAAAAAGTAAACAGAGTACAAAACTTCAAACTCATACTGAAGTGAAGCTAGTGTAGCTAACTGTGTAAAAAGAAAACACATCACAACACCTCAGACTAAAGATCATGTTAGTGTAGTTAACAGTGTAAACAGTAAATGAGGCACTTGAGAGAAAGCTAGTGTAGCTAATGGTGTGAAAAGTAAACAGAGTACAACACCTCACACACTCAGAGTCAAACTAGTGTAGCTAATGGTGAATAAAGTAAACACATCACAACACCTCAGACTAAAGATCAAGTTAGTGTAGCTAACGGTGTAAAAAATAAACAGGAAAAAAAACACCACACACTCATATTGTAGCTAGTGTAGCTAAAAACACGTAAACACACATCTTACACTCGAGCAAGTTAATTGTGTATGGGCTGATCAATACAAAACTGATTCTATTACAAGGCAACATGGAACAGGAAATTTAATGTAGTTCTCTGTGACGTATTTCCTGCACTCGGCAGTGGAAGTCGCTCGCTCATTAGAGGAGGAGGAAGCAGACAAAATCCTGCTAGTGCTGAAAGATAAACCTTTCATCCCAGGAGTGAGGTCTGTATTTGAAGCTATATGTGAAGCCTGAAACGGAGCTGCTGACTCAAATGCTGAGGTCTTTACTTAACTTTACCTTAAAATACTGTGGTCAATACAGGTTTTTGATGTGATTAATACAGATCCAAGACATGAGCTAACAAGAAAAGTTACGGATTTTTAATCACAATCAACAAAAAACAATGCAGACCCGCCTCAATTCATCCAATTGAGGTAAACCATCCCCTTATTGAAAAAAAAATATCCAAAAATATCACTAACTCCAACAAACAAATAACAGCTGATTAACCTCAGTAACATTCTTCAACTATGAAAAAATGACCAAGTCAAGAAGCCATAAAAGAAGGCAAACCAAAAATAGGACTTGTGGTCACTGAATAATTCCTTAACCTCACCTCTAGAGCAGGGGGAGGTTAAGGGCCTTGCTTAAGGGCCCAATGGTGGCGGCTTGGCAGTGAACCCCGATCAACAACCTAGAGCCTTAACCACTTGAGCTACCACTGCCCATGGTAGAGCGAATCTGCTAGTCTAAAATGCACAATGACCCACAAAAAGACTAAACTAACCCCAGGAAAAGTAAAAACTAACCCATGTGAAACAGTCCAACACTACTGCAGGGATTACCCACCAACTATTATAATAAATCTGACTAATCTCCCACAAACAAATAGCTAACCATAATAAAATACTGACTAACCCCCAGCCGCCTAGAAAAAGCTTAGTAACCACCAAAACACTACACCACACACAATATACCATACCATAATATACTCTAATCTACACAATATTAACCAAACTAGCCTGACCTGCCATTAAATTAAACCCTCCTTAGTCCTTAGTAACCACTTGCCAGGGTAGTAGTGGATCCAGAGCCTATCCCAGGAATACTTCATGTGAGAGGTGGATACATACACTGTTAGTCCATCAAAGAGCACTACACACACATTCATACACAGATTCCCACCTGGGGGCAATTTACAGTTAATCCACTCCACCTACGAGCATGTTGTAGGATGTGGAGGGAAACCTGAGAACCCAGAGAAAACCCCTACTGAGACAGGGAGAACATGTGAAACTCTGAAACCCGAGCTCAAGTTTGAACCTGATCATCACCATGATGTTACCCAAACTATCATGAAAAAGCTGACTAATCTATCAACAAACAAACCACCACACAAATCCTGACCAATCTCAAAACAAGGAGCAGAAGCCAGAAACAACACAAAAGCCAAATGAACTCAAAACGTGCTTAACCTCTGCAGGGGTAAAGCTGAAGATCTGGTCAGACCAGAGGCTATAGCCGGTCATGCAAATCTCAGTGCGGTTGTTTAAGTTGGTGCGTTTGCATAGCCGTGGGAATGCAGCGGGTTATTCAGCACATATCTGTAGAATCTGCTGATCCGCTCGTGTGCCGAGCCTGAGCAGCTTCTCGCCTAGCACGTTCATATCAGAGCAAACATCCAGCGCAGGGTCTCTGTGTATCTCTGGCTTTCTCTCTGATAAGATTAATCATCTGAAAACCATTTTTTATTATCCAATGGTAAAAGATCAGATATATATCTACTTTGTTTATTCCACAATGCACCATAAACTGTTCAAGAGCTCCAGAAAGCAGAGTTGCACAAGCTGTCAAGAAAAAGAAAGAAAGAAAGAAAGAAAGAAAGAAAGAAAGAAAGAAAGAAAGAAAGACAGAAAATGAGGTTCTTTTTCCGTCATAACTGCAAAAGGAAATACATGTTTTCTGCACTCAGTGAATCAGATAACTTACATGCATTGGTTTAACCTGATCTAAAAGATCTCCCTGGGCTTTTAAATCAAACACGCAGAGAGAGAGAGAGAGAGAGAGAGAGAGAGAGAGAGAGAGAGAGAGAGAGAGAGAGAGCACGCACGCAGCGGCTCAGTTATGACGTTCACGGCCAACATGTCAAGCCTGAGAACAAGTTTGCCTTCATCACTAAAGCAGCACATTTTTTAAAGGGAACTGGACTTCATGGATATGGACACATGGAGAAGATCTGAGGAACTGTGCTGACCTTCACCATCTGGCACAACATGCAGCAGGGGTGAATGCACAGAGAGAGAGAGAGAGAGAGAGAGAGAGAGAGAGAGAGAGAGAGAGAGAGAGAGTGTGTAAGAGAGAAAGGTATTGAAGCGGCAACTTTACCTTCAGAGAGCTCCAGCTCCAGCTCCGCCAGCTTTTCGCGCACCTCCGCCGGGAGGCTCGGCTCCATCATCATCATCATCATCATCAAGCCGCTCGAGTTGCGCTCGGCCATGACTGTCCGGTGCGTCTCTTTTTCTTTTTTTTTCTTTTTTCTCTAGACCCGATTGGAGGTGCAAATCACGGAGAGCGCCTGAGAGCTGTGTGGGCGGTGTTTATCGCATACGGCACGAATGCATAGGCGAGTTTTAAAATCCAATCTGGACTGAAGCACGGAGGTCGTCCTCGACGCTTTAATTCCGTGTATGTCCTCAGCACGCCGCCATTCGGCGTCACATTACAGCGGCACCGGCAAGCAGCTCCAGGTCCAGCTCCAGCTCCAGCTCCTGGTCCGGACTGACTGGGCGCAGCGCGGGCACGGCGCGCTCCCGAGGCACCGGCGCGCTCCCGAGCCTGTAGCGCGCACCCGCTCTGCGCACAGCGCCTCACCTTTTCTGAGAACAGCGTTAGCTCCCACTATCGACACTTTTTAGCATATTATACATGTTACACAATAAACAGAGCAGTATAAAAGATTTAACAACCTTCATCATTTATTCATCTCGAATCTCCTTCATGTTTATCTCTCTTTCATTCCTCCAGTAAGACTCACTGCAGTATCCTGGTTTAATAAAGAAATACCTAAGTGTAGATTTCACGAGTAACACAAGTTAATCCACCTGGCAGTGTGTTATTAATGAGTTATAAATGAACTGATTTACTGTCAGCCTCACACATCAATGAAAGAAAGAAAGAAGAAAAAGAAACAATGAATGAAGGAAAGTTAAAAAAAAGAAAGAAAGAAATGACGGAGAGAGATAAAAGAAAAATGAGAAAGAAAAGGTTAAAAAAAAAGAAAGAAAGAAAGAAAGAAAGAAAGAAAGAAAGAAAGAAAGAAAGAAAGAAAGAAAGACAAATGAGAGACAGAAAAAAGGCAAAAAATAAGGAGAAAGAAAGAATAAAAAAGAAAGAAAGACAAATGAGAGAGACAAAAAAGGCGAAAAATAAGGAGAAAGAAAGAAAGAATAAAAAAGAAAGAATGGATGAAAGAAAGAGAGAAAACACAAAAAATAAGAAAGAAAGAAAGAAAGAAAGAAAGAAAGAAAGAAAGAAAGAAAGAAAGAAAAAGACAGAAAGACAGAAAAAAGGCAAAAAATAAGGAGAAAGATAGAATAAAAAAGAAAAAAAGAAAGAAAGACAAATGAGAGAGACAAAAAAGGCAAAAAAAATAAGGAGAAAGAAAGAAAGAAAGAATAAAAAAGAAAGAATGAATGAAAGAAAGAGAGAAAACAAAAAGAAAGAAAGAAAGAAAGAAAGAAAGAAAGAAAGAAAGAAAGAAAGAAAGAAAGAAAGAAAGAAAGAAAGATAATGAAAGAAGAACTTGAGAAATTAAATTATTTGGAGGAAGTACTACATGAAGCTAATAGCATTACTATTAGTTGAAATTAATAGTTGAAATGCTTAGAAATCACAGATAAATCTGCCTATATACTTTGTGTGTGTGTGTGTGTGTGTGAATAGTTTGCTACACATCATGTGTATTATGCCATCAATGTGACCTTTTGATATACACTGCACAGCAATATTACTTTCACTATGGAGCTAATGATAGATATTAGATGATATTAATGAAAGATGTTAAATATTAGCCTCCCATCTAATAGCTGTAATAACTTCACCATGTAATGACTTACTATAACAGTCTACATTTTTATATTATTATTATTAAATGTATATCTTATCTATCTATCTATCTATCTATCTATCTATCTATCTATCTATCTATCTCAGCATGCTTCCACAGTTTCTAAAACTCTTTATCAAAGAACAATTCGGAAGAAGTGTGTGGTTTTATATAGAACATTCAAATATATCTTTAAGTATAAGTATACACAGTATAAGTCAGAATTAGCTGATGTACATCATCATGCCAGAAGGAGTCAGTATTACGAATGATATCAGATCCGAATGGTTTTTATGGCTAGATAATCTCAAATATGTCTAGATAGACCTTAAGTTTAAATTATGTTCTGTTCGGGGTTTTTTCTGGAGGGAAATAAACACATCATAATCTATAATCAATAAGCACTTGAACTATAAAGTGGTATTTCTGTTAATGCAATAAAATACATGATCTCTAACCAATAACACAACCACAAGCATGTACCATGCACTGCACTTTATCATGTCACTGACTGTACTGTACTGACCCTGTCTCTGATAGTCCTTGTACTGTACTGTATTACCTTCTATAATATGTTAATAATTTATAGTATGAATATATGCCACTTTATGACAGCACACATTGTTTACATTATTTTTTATGTCTGGGTAGCATTACAATTGCTCTGTACACTGATCATAACATTATGCCTAATATTGTGTTGGTCCCCCTTTTGCTGCCAAAACAGCCCTGACCTGTCGAGGCATGGACTCCACTAGATCCCTGAAGGTGTGCTGTGGTATCTGGCACCAAGATGTTAGCAGCAGATCCTTTACGTCCTGTAAGTTGCGAGGTGGAGCTTCCATTGGCCCCACAAAATGTTCACTTGCTGCCTAATATATCCCACCCACTAACAGGTGCCATGATGAGGAGCCCATCAGTGTTATTCACTTCACCTGTCACTGCTCATAATGTTATGTCTAATCGGTGTATGTAGATGTTTAAAGAACTCTTTATACACATGACAAACCAGAAGCTTGAAAGATGCACTGAACTTCATGTTAAGATGAGGAGTGTGTTTGTGAGTCAGAAGAACATTTCTTTGCAACAAAGCCACTGAATGCATTAAATATAATATAATTTGCATTGTATTTTATTGACCATGAGGTAAATGTTATTGCTTAATATGCACCTGTAAATGCAAACCTGTATTTCTGTATACATAAAGATTAAGAAGTTGGGTGAGAATTACATTATGACAATATTCATATATTAGAAACTCTAAACAATCAGAAATTAGTTTATTGTCAATTATATAAAATGCTGGTATGAGTTGTTTCATGTTTTGGAAATAACTACAGAAATTGTGTATGGAACTGAAATATGGCTCTGATATATGCATATATATATATATATATATATACACACACAATTTGAGCAACAGTAGCTCGTCTGTTAGATCAGATCACACGGGTCAGCCTTCGCTCCCCACGTGCATCAATGAGCCTTGACCGCCCATGACCCTGTTGCCGTTTCACCACTGTTCCTTCCTTGGACCACTTTTGATAGATACTGACCACTGCAGACCGGGAACACCCCACAAGAGCTGCAGTTTTGGAGATGCTCTGATCCAGTGTTCTAGCCATCACATTATGGCCCTTCATCAAACTCGCTCAAATCCTTACGCTTGTCCATTTGTCCTGCTTCTAACACATCAACTTTGAGGACAAAATGTTCACTTGCTGCCTAATATATCCCACCCACTAACAGGTGCCATGATGAGGAGATCATCAGTGTTATTCGCTTCACCTGTCACTGCTCATGATGTTATACCTGATCAGTGAGGGGTGAAGTGAATAAAACTGATGATTATGTGTGTGTGTGTGTGTGTGTGTTATATATATATATATATATATATATATATATATATATATATATATATATATATATATATATATATATATATATATATATATATATATATATATACATACATACATACATACATACATACATACATACATACATACACGCACACACACACACACACACACACACACATATATGTATATGTATATATATATATATATATATATATATATATATATATATATATATATATATATATATATACACATGAATAACACTGATGATACGTGTATATATATATATATATATATATATATATATATATATGTTTATATACGTGTGTGTATATTATATATAGATATAGATATATAGATATAAAAAAGCTGTTATCTGGAATGGATTTCAAACTAAAGATAGTAATAAGTAATAAGAGTAAGACTAGTAATTTTTTTTTTTTTAAAATACATCTTTAAATATATATAGTATAATACTTTAAATTATATTACTATAAAACATTATACATTCAAACAAGTGCACAAATAATAAATAAATAAATTACTTGTAAAAAAAAAAGTCAGAGTAGCAAGCGTTTGACTTATTAAGATATAAAACAAATAAAAATTTGTCTGCTACAATTGTTTTGTTGAAATGTTCAGTAATAACCACATCAGTAATACCTTAGTATAGGGGTGTCGAAGCTTATTTGCAAAGAGACCGGTGTGGTCTTGACTCTGGTGTGGCTTCTGCTCGGGGGAAAACCTGCACTCACACCGGCCCTTTGCGGATAAGGTTTGACACCCCTATCTTAGTAAGATTAAAACTAAATATAATGCCAACAACGCCATCATGTGGACATAAAAGCACATTTTTTTGTCATTTTTGATTATGTGAGTCAACCACTAAGTTACTTAGAGCCTAATTGATACAATTAACCTCATCTGAACTGAATACAATTCAGTGCGTGTCTGGATCTTTTTAAAAAAAAATCACAGGCTTGTTCCTCATATATGCATGAGACTCAGAAAAGATAGACGTTTTTTCGCAGCGTGTGTCTGAGGTTGATGTGATACGCTAATCCTGGTTGGTTGTGGTTATGAGTGTACACTGCTTTATTCACTGCCATGTGAAGGTCCACCAGATGAATCCTCCTGCAACAGAACAGACGTAATATCAGCATGAGGGTATAACACAGTTTGTTCCAGTTATTCTGTTCTATTATTATTATTATTATTATTATTATTATTATTATTATTATCACACACACATTATTATTATTATTATTATTATTATTATTAATAATAATATAATTATAATATCCATCCAAACATCAATCAATCTATCCCAGAGGACTCAGGGAACAACCCATGCTAAACCATCACATGGCACAACCACACCCATTCACACACTATGGAAAATTTAGAAATGCCAATCAGCCTACGACACATGCCTCTGGACTGGAGAGGAAACCCCTAAAACTCCACACACACACACACACACACACACACACACACACACACACACACACACACACACACAGTGCAGAGGCAGCGTTATTGAATCCTTTTATTCTGATTCGTTAAAAGTTGTTGATTAATTACCTATAACAGTAGGAAACGATTATGATTTTATTTACATAGCGCATTTAACAGACATCGTCTCCAAGCAGCTTCACAGAAACAGACAGTAGCGTCTGCTGCAAGAAGAAATCCCTGCTTTGTATCAAGGCGTGGTTTATGCGTTTATAATCTAAACCCAGTCGTAAAAAATGTGCTGCTATTTAAAAAAGATAAACATAACTGACATAGTGAAAGTTTCTGTTAAGGAAGGAAGAGGTTTCTTTAGCACTTTATAACACTCGATAAGTTTTCCGCTTCTGTTCTTCGGCCTTTTTTTCTGCTTGTTAGTAACACAAGAGGTTTTTAAGGGTTTTTTTTTTTGTCTTATTAACATTAAAAGTGTGAAACAAGAGGCTGGTTAGTGGGTGCAACTGGTTACAGCTGCTGTAAAATAATTGATACCAGGAACTCTCTTGTTAATGTTAAAAAACATTTAAAAAATGTACAGTGTTTAAGGCTTAGCAAATTGCTGTGGTGTTAAAGGAACTGAAACACTACAGGATGTACTGCAGCTAGATAAAAATCAAACAAGGGAAAAACAGGTCAAAAACACAAAGAGGGAATAACTAGGATACAGAAGACTTGGTATGTAGTGGAACTGATGAGACTATGCGACACTGTGAGCGTGGTTTAACTGTCCTATAAACAGGAAGTGAGGGACGATACAGGAAGTGGATCTGTACTGGGTGAGGGAGCCCTCTGGGAAGAGGAAGCGTGGTGCACAGGCTGTTCTGTTAGTTTGGTCTTTATTTAGTAAGAGTCCCACCAAGAACCTCTTATTTCATTACTTCTTTAAAGAAAAAAAAAAACACTTTTTTTTGCTTGATTATTTGAATCAATCCATATCGTTTAGAAAAAAATTAAAAAAATTATTTAAGCATTTTGTTCAAATTATTCAGGCACTTTTTTTTTTTTTTAGCAATTAATAAACAAACACATAAAACAGTAATCTCCTTTTACTGACTTTTATTAATCTGCTATTTGTGTTATAAGTACAATACTGCTTTCAGTCACCTGTTACGGAGGTATTTACACACAGTCATACGTGTCATACCCTCCCTTCATACACTACTGTATTGGAGTATCACTACTGATCGTGAAAGAATTTCCTGTTGTTATAGTTTCATTTCTTGCATATTTTTTCCCTAAAGTTCCCCCCAGTCAGAGTTTAGTTCACTTCTAATACCTCTGACCAGATTATTACTTTGTGTTTAATTTTGAAAATCTGACAAATCTGTCCAGAGATCATGAGTTTGAATCCTGACAATTCAGGGAGTCCAAGAGTATAAACTAGGCCTCGCTCTGGGCCAGCTGTCTGAGATCATGTATGTGGAAGAGGTTAGAGAGTGTGGAAAGGAAGCGTGAAAAGATTCCGTTGTCTGGCTTCATGTGTTTCTGAGAAATTGGCCAGGAAAAAAATGCCAGAAAAAAAGGAAAGGGGGGGAAAATAAAACTTTTTCCCCCTTTCCTTTTTCTTGCATCTTTGCTTTTTTTTGCGTGGTATCTTTGCAAAGCTGCCAAATAACAAACTTGAGAAAGCAAAGATGAACACAAGAACATGCATGTAAAATCATGCTTAATATCAGAAAACAAAACATTACTGTGATTTGAAGTAAAATCATAGTATTGTGATTTTCTCAGCTTAAGGTGGTGACTCTTTTCATTATTTAATGATATTCATTTAAAATAACACTACCACTAGCATTCACTCAGTCTAAAATGCAATCACTTTAAAGGCTCGTTAAAATTCAGAGCCTTTAGAAGACTAAATCTTAGTTAAAATTTAAAATGCATTGTTAAAGAGTAAATCACATGCTTACCTCTTCTGTCCATCGACTAAGGCCTCATGCAGGGACTGTAAATAAACCGAGTGATGATTGTTGTCCTCAAGCTGCTTCTCATTGGTCCAGCAGTGACTCCAGAAGACGTCTGCGTCCTCCGGCACGTCCTGCCTCCTGAAGCGATACTGAAAAGGGCTGTCCGTCTCCAGCTCTCCGTCCTCGTAATCTGTGAACCCTACGTGGTTTGATGAATCAGAGGTTTCATAGCTTTGGATGAAGAAGAGTTTGGGTTTTCCCGTCAGTCCCGGGCAGGAGTCAGGCATGAAGAATTGCCGGATGGTGTTCAGGCTTAGACCCTGGCTGTAAGAGTCGGTGCCAAGCAGCTGGGACGAGCGGGAACGGCTGATAACGCAGCAGATGAAGGCGTCCATGCTGGAATGCTCGGGCAGTCTGGAGATGTGCTGCAGGCAGGATTGGATTTCTATGTTGCCCAGCAGCTTGTGATGCTCCACGTGGAAGTGAAGCCTCGAAAATAACTGCTCAAGATGGGCTGTAGAGAGAGAATTTAGGAAGCTTCAGCACCTGCTTATAATCCGAAATATATACGATAATTTAACAGAAATCATAATTCCTCACCTCCTTCAGTGCCAACACAGTCTATGATCAAACACACTCCACGAGGCTTGCTCTGTATCCGGTACACATCCTCTTGCCACATCTGAGCAAACATAAAAGGGTGGAGTGAGACAAATGTGTCTCGAAGCTGCTGTACTTACACATAGCTATAGATTTGGCTACCACTTAAGCAAACTGCATCAGATTCAAAGCCTTGATGTGTTCCTTGTCGGGAACATCACCCCCACCCCAACACTCTCATTAATGTTTAAGTTCCTTCCTACAACCTGTGATCAGTTAACGACTGAATCCTGGTAGTTCCTGCTCAGCGAGGCATGAGGTCACTTTTCAGAGCATTCCACCTGACTGTCCCTCAATCCAGACAGCAGAATCTGGCACTTCAAAATCCATCTTCAAAGATGGCTAAAGACTGATGTCCTCTAGTGACGGGAAGTTCGGATCTTTGAATCTCGTTCAGCAAAATGAACTGATCATTTTTCGAGTCATTTCAGCAGAATATAATTACAATGTTACGTATTAATAGCCAATTACCTCGACACATCTACTTATGCAAGCGTCGATCACATTTAGAATAAGAAAAACTATAAATCAACCAAGTAAAAACGAGACTGACAGGAACAAGAACCGAACATTTTTATTTTTCAGAAAATGTTCACTGCACATGTCTTTCGATGAATTTATAATAATTCCTAAATATTATACAACATTACATTAGTATTATTGACTGTTATAGATACCGAACCAGGAAGTGGTCACGTGACGAACGAACGAACGACTCAGGAGATGAACTCTGTTTCCGCCACAGACTGCATAGCCGAAGCCTATGAGGCTGTCATGTGATGAACGAACGATTCGGGAGATGAGCTAATTATGTTTCCTGTACAGTACCTATAGGATGTTGCACATGTGCAGTCAATACAAAATAAACGAATCGCTCTCTGAGATGACTCATCATTCCCGAGTCATATAAAGGATTCATTCAAAATGAACAAATCGTTCATCAACGACACATCACTAACCTCTTCTTCCAGGAACAATTCATAAACTAATCCCTAACTTGTCCCTACTCCCAAAAATATCCAACTAACTAACTAACTAAATAAATCTGCATACACTAGCTCTTACACCTCTACTCGGTGCATGTTGCTCCTCTAGCACGCAATTAAAAATCTCAAAGAAGCTTGTATTGTCCTCTGCTTGATACACTATATTGCCAAAAGTTTTGGGACACCCCTCCAAAACATTGAATTCGGATGTTGTTTTTCAGGGGTTGGGCTCGGCCCCTTAGTTCCAGTGAAATGAACTCTTAATGCTTCAGCATACCAAGACATTTTGGACAATTTCATACCCCCAACTTCCTCAAACTCGCTCATCCCTGTTTTTATGGACCTTGCTTTGTGCACTGGTGCACAGTCATGTTGGAACAGGAAGGGGACATCCCCAAACTGTTTCCATAAAGTTGGGAGCATGAAATTGTCCAAAACGTTAATGAAGCATTAAGAGTTCCTTTCACTGGAACTAAGGGGCCAAGCCCAACCCCTGAAAAACAACACCTGAATTCAATGATTTGGAGGGGTGTCCCAAAACCCACTCACAAAAAAGTCACTTCAGATAAAAGCATCTGCTAAATAAATTAATTAATTAATGTAAATATCTGAATCCATTTCTCTATTCATTTATACATATTCCTTGGTTACATTTTCCTTTTTAGAGTATTTAGGTAATTGATATTGATTGATTGATTGATTGATTGATTGATAAATAAATATCAAGTGTTTATTACCTCTGTGGGTCTGCTGGGTGAAACACACGGCGGTGTAGTGTTAACTGGAAAACAAAATGATCAAATATTCAATCTTTTAAAAACTGAAAGAATTTCCAAAATACAAAATCATTTATTAGTTGATGTATTTAGCTAATATGTTTTTAATCCTTTTTTAAATTCTGAACATGAGAAATGTGTTATTTAAAAAAATATATTAATGAAGGATAAAATATAATAAATTAATAAAATGCATGATGTACTTAGTATAAAAGTATTGTGTACTTTATAATATATTATAATATATATTCAACTAAATATGTGTGTAATATTTTATACACAATACTGCATAGACAGTACACTGTGTACAAAGTTGAGCTATTTTTTATTTTAACAAATTATTACGCCAATTACGATGCATTTAATAAATTTTTTTTTTCCATTGTCTGTACCGCTTATCCGATCTATTCTCGGGTCACGGGGAGCCTGTGGATCTCAGGTGTCATCGGGCATCAAGGCAGGATACACCCTGGACGGCGTGCCAACCCATCGCAGGGCACACACACACTCTCAGTCACTCAAGCAATCGCACACTACGGGCAATTTAGAGATGCCAATCAACCGACAATGCATGTCTTTGGACCGGGGGAGGAAACCGGAGTACCCGGAGGAAACCCCCGAGGCACGTGGAGAACATGCAAACTCCACACACGGCGGAGGCGGGAATCGAACTTCCAACCCTGGAGGTGCTAACCACCAAGCCACTGTGCCCCGTCCGCTGTGATAAAATCTATTATTTGCTGCATTCACATTTCCAGTCAGATAGCAACTGAAGAGCAGCCGCGATGGATGGATGGAACCACCAAGCCACCGTGCCCCCCTAATAAATTATTTATAAGAATCTAACCATTCAAATTCATAGAAATTTGATTGCGGCATCTTTGGTGCATAAAACCTGATGATTCTTGACTAAACTCACTGGGTGTGAGGTGCCTCCTGACGTTGCAGGATGTGGTGGGAAATGCAGCTGAAGTGTGAGGTTGAGGAACAGAGGGTGGAAAGGGTGTCGAGATGTGTGCTGGTTTGCAGTTCTGAGTTTAGGGGGAAAAAAAGGTTTAATAATTAGGTTTATAGGTTAATATTTCAGCATAATACTAATATACAGTCGACAATAAAATGATATTAAGGGCAGGCACTTTTAGTCTTGGGGATAATATAAGATTGGCGGAAATCGAAGAGATGTTGCTTTACTCACCGATGCAGCTCTACGCTGAGGCTGACGCTCGTCTCTTGGCTTTACTGCAGCAGGGCTTTGTGTTCCGGCTGTAATAACAACAATAATGCTTTCATTTTACAAACATGAATATTATCTCAATGGATGATAATAAATCAGATCGTCAATGAGGTAGTGCATCAGCTACTAATCAGCTGCTACATTCAGTTCCTTTCTAAATAATTTGGAACAGAGAGAGAACATAAAGCTAGGAATAGACTCAGTGATGTAAGAGGATGTGAGTAGGGACTAATGGAGAAATAACCCTTCTTCCATTGCATCAAAGAGAAGCAAAACTAGTGGATGAAACCCTTTAAGTCCCTTCCGGATTTAGTCTGAATGAACTCTGTCTCTCTATATCTCTAATGGGCAGTCTAATCTCCCAACAGTGGAAGTAAATCTAAATCTTAAACTATATAAAAGTAGAAACTACAAATGTGTAACGAAATGAAATTGTGCTTAGTGTGCAGTGTTGGTTATCATCAAGAATTGAGTGTGCTGTGGGAATGATTGAATGTTTACACAGTAAGTTGCTGACCTAAACATAGGGAACTTTTATTACTAAAAAAAGCTTGTTTTTTATTGCTTACTGATTATCCCATAAGATGGGGAACTGGTAGGAAGATACCAAAATGAATCAGGTTTACTGTATATGGATATGGAAGAGTCTTCATTCATCACCGATTCATTATTTGGGAATTCATTACACGTAAAGTGGAGGATTGTGCTGTGAAATGTAATATGTATTCTTTTCATTACGTCTCTGACTGCTGTAGATGAATGACACCTGATTACACCCTATTATAAAGTCTTGTTTTTTTATTCTAATATCCATTCATTATCTCTGACAGATATATAAACAGAAAAACACTGTAATCTGTCTTACACCAAAAAACGAAACATGAATGTCTTCCAATAAAAACTGAAATATTTTGCCATTTCAAAGGAGCAAAGGAAGTGGGTATGTACTCAGGCATTCCTGAAGAAAATAAAACAGGATCTTAATCCTGAAGGCTAATCAAACTGAAACTAAACTAACTGCCAAGTAACTGTTGAGGAAATATATACACATAATGGTTCAAACTTCAACATAATGGTTGAAGGGTTAATATGTGTGAGAAGAGTCTGTGAATGCTATTCAGCCAGTCATCTAACAGCAGATGAAAGGTTAGAACGGGAGGAATCCTGATCTAATGTGACTTTGACTCTGGATTGTTTGTTGATGACAATTTTCCAGACACTGCAATGATATGGATCGAAAAAACAGAAACATCAAGTGAGTGGCATTTCTGTGGGCGGAAATGTCTTGCTCATAAAAGACACTAAAAGAGAATGGCAGACAGGTTTGGCCTGAAAGGCAACTTGCTATGCTGTATTTCTAACACTACACACCACTAACCTACCACATTATTAGATACTATATCTTACTAAATTATCAACAACACTATTAACTCTACTTTCCACTACACTGTACTATACTATTCTACTCTAGACTAGTCTACTGTACTCTACAATAATCTATACAGTACTATTCTACTTTACACTATACTACTCAACTGTACTGTACACTATTCTACTCTACACTACTCTATACTATTCTACTGTAGTCTACACTACTCTATACTATTCTACTCTAGACTACTTTACTGTACTCTACACTATTCTATACTATTCCACTTTAATATACGCTACACTATTCTATACTATATTATTCTACTGTACTCTACACTACTCTATACTATACTATTCTACTTTACACTAATATACTCTACACTATTCTATACTATATTATTCTACTCCAGACTTCTCTACTGTACTCTACACTATTCTATATTATTCTACTGCACTCTACACTGCACTCTTCTACTTTACACTAATATACTCTATACTATTCTATACTATATTATTCTACTGTACTCTACACTACTCTATACTATACTATTCTACTTTACACTAATATACTCTACACTATTCTATACTATATTATTCTACTCCAGACTTCTCTACTGTACTCTACACTATTCTATATTATTCTACTGCACTCTACACTGCACTCTTCTACTTTACACTAATATACTCTACACTATTCTATACTATATTATTTTACTGTACTCTACACTACTCTATACTATACTATTCTACTTTACACTAATATACTCTATACTATTCTATACTATATTATTCTACTGTACTCTACACTACTCTATACTATACTATTCTACTTTACACTAATATACTCTATACTATTCTATACTATATTATTCTACTCCAGACTTCTCTACTGTACTCTACACTATTCTATATTATTCTACTGCACTCTACACTACACTCTTCTACTTTACACTAATATACTCTACACTATTCTATACTATATTATTCTACTGTACTCTACACTACTCTATACTATACTATTCTACTTTACACTAATATACTCTATACTATTCTATACTATATTATTCTACTCCAGACTTCTCTACTGTACTCTACACTATTCTATATTATTCTACTGCACTCTACACTGCACTCTTCTACTTTACACTAATATACTCTACACTATTCTATACTATATTATTTTACTGTACTCTACACTACTCTATACTATACTATTCTACTTTACACTAATATACTCTACACTATTCTATACTATATTATTCTACTGTACTCTACACTACTCTATACTATACTATTCTACTTTACACTAATATACTCTATACTATTCTATACTATATTATTCTACTCCAGACTTCTCTACTGTACTCTACACTATTCTATATTATTCTACTGCACTCTACACTGCACTCTTCTACTTTACACTAATATACTCTACACTATTCTATACTATATTATTCTACTGTACTCTACACTACTCTATACTATTCTACTTTACAGAAATATACGCTACAATATTCTATACTATACTATTCTACTCTAGACTACTGTACTCTACACTACTCTATACTATTCTACTTTACACTAATATACTCTACAATATTCTATACTATACTATTCTACTGTACTCTACACTACTCTATACTATTCTACTTTACACTAATATACTCTACACTATTCTATACTATTCTACTCTAGACTACTCTACTGTACTTTACAATAATCTATAACATTCTACTTTACTCTATACTACTCTTCATTGCTCTAGTATACTCTACACAATTCTACTCTAGACCACTCTACTGTACTTTACAATACTCTATACTATTCTACTTTAGTCCATACTACCCTTCTGTACTCTACACTACTGCATACTATACCATTCTACTTTACTCTACACAACACCACTCTACTCTTCACTACTTTATACTACTCTGCATTACACTACTCCACTATATTCTACACTAGACTACTCTACAGAACTGTACAGATTTACTAGTGTTCATATTAAAGTGGCTGTTACTGTACACTTGCTATAATGTTTTATTAATACCACACACCACTAATCAATCACATTATTAGATACTATGTATTACTATTGTTATTTTATCAACAATATTTTATCGACAGTAAAAGTAAAATGTACAACTAGCATTTGTGAGGTATGCAAAAAATGTGTTCTGATTCCTAAGAAACTTCTGTCTTCATGTCACTTTTGTACGAAAACCGGAATGAGGAACTTACAGAAGGGAAAAAGGGAAGTGAGTATGCTCAGTTCAGTACAGGTGTTGGTTTTTCTCATGTGATGCTTTTATTTGCACACAGTGTGGGAAGTGGTCGAAACGGATAGTTACATTGTGCCATGATGCAAGACTGTGGAATTTCCCACCTTTGCTTTGGTACTGGCTGAGTCTCTTGGCCAGATCGACACGGCGGATAGCCTTCAGGTATTTCTCCATTACGTCCATCCTGGTGCTGGAGATCTGATCTAACTTCTCTAGTTCCACAACCACGTCCAGGAAGCACTAAAGAGAAGGTCATGTGATCACAGTCATAAATGGCAATGGTATACTGTGCTCTTATGTACTTTATACTACATACTATTGTACACTATGTCCTTGAGACAAATTATCAAGTGATACCTCATGACTTTAAATAATCTTACCTTTCAGCTAAATTTAACTATATACCCTTGCTAGTTCTGTCTCTCTCTCTCTCTCTCTCTCTCTCTCTCTCTCTCATATATATATACACACTCTTCTTATTTGTAGTATTTTGTGAGTTTTGTGAGTTTCTTGTGTCAAGTCCTAAACCTTTCTGTTGCTCACCAAAATTCCACTTTACTTAATCATTAATCAAGTTTTTGTACTCTACTCTATACTACTCTTCACTACACTACTCTACGTTATTCTATTCCATCGTATATGTTCCTTTAAACTATTTAAAAAATAAGAAAATCCACTACTAGGAGAACACGTGATCTCATC
This sequence comes from Hemibagrus guttatus, assembly GCA_033459395.1. NCBI lineage: Eukaryota > Metazoa > Chordata > Actinopteri > Siluriformes > Bagridae > Hemibagrus > Hemibagrus guttatus. The sequence continues at coordinate 7,050,797 of JAUCMX010000006.1, read as the reverse complement.
GTCTCCCAACAAGTTACATCACTCCAAGAGATGTAAAAATCAATCAGTCAATCAATCAATCAATCAGTTAGTCAATCAATTACACCCAAGATTTTACTGTTTACTCTTTTACTGTTTTTCCTTTTCAGTAGTTCTGCTTTAAGCCAATTCATAAGAATGCTAAAATCATGTGCCAATAAAAAAAATTAGGTCAGATTGACAGTAAACAAGAACATGACCTACGGTGGAATTTTAGAAATGTTTCCAAAACAAGAACATGTCATAAAGCCAGTACTTCTTTTCTGTTGTGGTTTTTTGGATTTTTATATACATGTCATCAGACTTCCTGAGAAGCAATAAACCTCTCCCCGAGCAGACCAGGTCTGACACAGATACAGTTCAACTTCTATTTATTTTACCTCAAACTTTTCCACTTTCTCTTTGGGCAGGATTCCTCTGAGCAGGAAAACTAACGACTCCAAATCGTCCGATCCTACGTCCTCGCTCAAATCAGCCATAAGTACCCTTAAAGATGGACAAGAAAAAGTGTCTTATAGACCTGCTTGAACATTGTAGGAGCATTTAGATATTAATTGGAGTCAGTGGTGCTGACTCCAACACTGTTGTTTCCTTTGGATCAATGATTTGTTGTTAAACACATTACTTGAGCTGTGAGGACGCTGTGTGAGGTTCTATTCTCTGTGAACAGATTTACTGTAGCACATTTCTCATGAATTTGTAAAGAATTAAAAGATGTGTATACCTGTAATCTGAGAGAGCATGCCCGTTTTTCAAATGCTGCTCCGCCTCGCTCTTACTGATGCCCAGCACCTCAGAGAGTAAATCATACCGCCTCATCCTGAGCATCAGCTCTATCAGAAAGGGCTGAGCTGTATGCATTTGGTCCATGCATGACTGCAGCATTTCCCTGATGTTGGTCGTGCATCGATCACTGTAAAGCTCTCGGCACAGGTATGACAAACGTTTACACTCCTCCGGACTGAGCTCCTCCACTATTCGGTTGATGGTGTGCAAGTGCTGCGTTGACATCCTTCTGAAGTAGAGAGTAAAGCAAATCTACAGTCTGTCCACTGGATTACACTAAGAAGATTCTGTACGCTTATCTAATATACACCATATTCACTTTCATCCAAATCCAATGAATGAACCCAAGCTTTTCCGTTCTCCAACTCCAGTGTAACAACAAAAAAGAAGTTTCAGAAGAAAGCTGAAGTAGGAAATCTGATCCAGCTGGAGTATACACTGGAGGAAGTCGGAATTGAAGCTAGCTTTGTACATGTTAGGTTGTGTGGTCAGTACTTCATAATCAGTAGTGTGTTAATCAGCTTTCAGCTACAATTTGTGAAAGTTTAGTTACATAAAATTCCTTGCTTACAAAATTACCAGCTAACATGACTGAAAGGCAAAAGCGGATAAATGCTTACACATTAATGATAGATCATGCCAATAAAAAAATCCACTAAATTTCAAAGGTTTTGTTTTCCACTGAAATAATAAAAATGACAGGTTTTGGGGTTTTTGGTTTTGCTTCAGTATTTTTGAGTGCTTAGTCTGCCAGATGATGTGAAGGGATTTACACAGTCAGATGAGACATCATTTAAACAGTAACTTACTTACAGTAATCTATTTGTATAGCTTATATATAACTTTTTCTAAACTAACAAATCCAACACGGTGAACCTAAAGTGTTTATCTAGCCATCTATCCAGCCATATATCCATCCATCTATCTATCCAGCTATCTATCCACCTATCCAGCTATCTATCCAGCTATCTATCCATCCATCCATCCATCCATCGCTGCTGCTCTTCAGTTGCTATCTCACTAGAAATGTGAATGCGGAAAATAATAGATTTTATCACAGCAGGGTGTGGGGGGCAGTCTTTACAGTGGCTTGGTGGTTAGCACGTTTGCCTCACATCAATTCCTGCCCCCGCCATGTGTGTGTGGAGTAAAAAAATATATATATATATTGCATGACCAAACAAACCAAAGACATCTTTGATCAATTTTTAATATGTTTCTTTGAAAGATGTAGAGAATCAACTGTCATTAGAAATTTAATTCAATTCGAGAAATTGGCTCAGATTTAGTTTTTTGGAAAAAAATCTCTAGATTTAGAAAATCTACATAAGAAATAGGTATAAGTGAACTGAGAAATTGTTGTGACATTATTTTACTGGAGGAAAAAAATTGGTTGTAAGCCGGGGGGCACAGTGGCTTAGTGGTTAGCACGTTTTCCTCACACATCCAGGGTTGGGGGTTCGATTCCCGCCTCCGCCATGTGTGTGTGGAGTTTGCATGTTCTCCCCGTGCCTCGGGGGTTTCCTCCGGGTACTCCGGTTTCCTCCCCCAGTCCAAAGACATGCATGGTAGGTTGACTGGCATCTCTAGATTGTCCGTAGTGTGTGATTGCGTGAGTGAATGAGAGTGTGTGTGTGTGTGTGTGTGTGTGTGTCCTGTGATGGGTTGGCACTCCGTCCAGGGTGTATCCTGCCTTGATGCCCAATGATGCCTAAGATAGGCACAGGCTCCCCGTGACCCGAGAGTAGTTCGGATAAGCGGTAGACAATGAATGAAAGAATGAATGGAGAAAGCCGATGCTGATCTCTCTAACTTGGCTGTTAAAGTTTAAAAAATACAGTAAATTTGACGTAGTATAATACAGTATATATATAATTAGATATATAATAACCTATAGTCTCACAGTAATGGCTTCTCCAATCAAGTGCACCTTCCTTTAATAAAACACTTATTTACGATCTATTGGTTAATAAATGCAAAGATTTCAGTATTGAATGGAATCCCAGTAGTCAGAATAAAAATGTTTAAAAATGTTTGACTAAAGACAAAATGCCTTGTTTTCACCAAAATAGGGACAATTTTGGAATTTAGAGACAACCAGTACTTATGAAAAGCATAAGGTTCAAGTTATCGCTCAAAGCTTAACTTAAATTTCGATAAATTGAACACAGTGGCAATTTACCTTCTCAACTTAAATTCTGCAGCTGTGTGTAGAGCAGTTAAATGATCCAGTGTGACTTTAATGCCCTCCATTCAGTGTACTATCTGCTTGAACTCAAATTCACTGGGAAGTCACGGCCATTGCTCTTACTATGACGTGCGGAAACAGAAGTTACCAAAAAAATCCTCCGATTCCTGCAAAACGCCAGCATTCCGCCTAGTTCATCAAAAGCATTGTAGTTTGTCAGCATATCTTTTTCAATGAGATAAATAAAAAAGAATTGCCTAAGGGCAGGTTGAGATATGAAAGAAAAAAAAAAAGATCACTATCAAACCCAGGCATCCCAGAAATCCCCTCAGGATTGATTCAACAGCACCACACACACATATGAACAGCTTATTCCCACAACTGGGCCATCAAGACTACCCAGAATAGCAAAATAAACAATCAACATGCTAAACTAAAAAGACTACTACTGTACTTTATACTCTATTCTTTTTGTAGACGTCTTTACACGCCTTGTACATTTTTTACTTAAGTCTTATTTTGAAGGATTTTTACTTCACCTGGTTATGATTTAAACCTTCTTAGAAATGACAAAACCGGCAACTTAAATATTTTTGCCCATATAACAAATCTGATTACATTCAAATATATGTATTTAACATTTATTTATTTAGAAATTGAATTCTTATATCAATTGCTGCAATATAAAAGCAGCAAAAAAAAAAAAACATCAGAGTGTGATGTTAAAGAAAACTCATCATCAGCATCAATTATCCTGAATTGTCATAGTCCACAGCAATAGGCCCACAATAACATCCAGGAAACCTGGAGTCTATCCCAGGAGACTCGGCAAACAAGACTGGAGACAGTGTGGGCGAGGTTCCAGTACATCACAGATCATAATTACGCACATTTACGCGTTACACACAATTTAGCCACTCCCACATGGCATATCGTTAGACTGTGGCAAGACACCCGAGAGCCCCTGAAGAAATCCCCTTAAAAAACACACAGTAATGGGTGGGAATCAAAACCGTGTGGGTGGAGATGTGTTAACCACACAAATTCTAAAAAAAAGCCCTCCATCATTTCATTTGCTCCCTTTAATGTGGGAAACAAAAATGCAGCTTGGCATGTTACAGGGTGAAGTGTGTAGCTTTGTTCTAAAGCACTGACACTGGACACTCCTAACAAAAACATTTCTGCACTCTTCATCTGCACAATTCTACACACTTTAATCCAAACACTTTGCTGACAAGTTGTTACTATAGAAACAATTCAAGTTTAAGAAATATATATATATATATATATATATATATATATATATATATATATATATATATATATATATATAGAAACACTAATATAAAGCTGTCAATGGTCCTTCTGAACAATCGGAATGGAGAATTCAGTCATAATTAAAGGGTAAATGTGTCTCAGAATCAAACACTACAACACCTCATATAGGCTCTAGGCTTCAAGATCCTGTGTATGACAAGCAGTCCAGAAAATGGATGGATGGACGGACGGAAGTCATGCTCTGATTACATTTTTCATAAGATACTGATATGAAAGCCTCGAGAGCAAAACCTGATAGCGATCACCGATACTGACTGTCCTCTGAAATTATGTGAAACATGAAAAGCATGTGAAGCCTTCTGCGTTTAAGTTCTGACTCAGTACAACGTATGAAATGCATCGAAAACATGATATCATGATACCTGAAGACATATCCAGGTCAAGGTTACTTTTTTGTAATGTTTACAATATCAAATGGAGAGACGTTCAAAATTCTGTAGAAATAAATACAACTGTCAAACTGATTAAACAAATTTAACATTAAATCAGCTGCATCTGATTGTTGGTAATACCCCAGGTTTGCCAGTAAAGACACCATTTATAATTATATCAATAATCATATTTCACAGGGCAGAAACACACTCATGACATTAACTAGGTCACAGTCTGAAACTAACCAGAAGCCAGTGTCGGGTCAAGCGATAAAAGCTGAAAGCTGGCCTGGTTTACTTAATACTGCAGTTACAGCATTCTTTGTTTAGTAGAAATTGCATGTTAACATATGGATGTATTTGTCAGAAAAGCTCCCATAAATGTCATCAATGTCCAGTTTTCCAAATAAAAGGCTTAATTCTTTTGATGAAAACATGCACACAAACATACACTATATTGCCAAAAGTTTTGGGACACGCCAAATCATTGAATTCAAGTGTTGTTTTTCAGGGGTTGTGCTCAGCCCCTTTAGTTCCAGTGAAAGGAACTCTTAATGCTTCAGCATACCAAGACACTTCAGACAATTTCATGCTCCCAACTTTATGGGAACAGTTTGAGGATGACCCCTTCCTGTTCCAACATGACCACAAAGCAAGGTCCATAAAGACATGGATGAGCGAGTTTGGTGTGGAGGAACTTGACTGTCCTGCACAGAGTCCTGACCTCAACCCCATAGAACACCTTTGGGATGAATTAGAGCGGAGACTGCGAGCCAGACCTTCTCGTCCAACATCAGTGCCTGACCTCACAAACGCGCTTCTAGAGGTCAAAAATTCCCATAAACACACTCCTAAAAACCTTGTGGAAAGCCTTCCCAAAAGAGTTGAAGCTTTTATAGCCGCAAAGGACGGGCCAACTCCATATTACATTCATGTGCATGTAAAGGCAGACGTCCCAAAACTTTTGCCAATGTAGTGTTACTATTGAGTGTGCTGTGCAGAGTGATGCAGCAGGACGCATTGTGACATCACAAGTCCCCGTCTAATCCTGAACTCAGATTACAGCTTCACGTTTTCAAGTTTTACACAGGTTTTTCAGTTTTTTTCCCTAGTGGTTAAGCTCTAGCTCCATACACAGCCCTGACCAGGACAAAGCACTTAGTGATGAAGAGTACATAGATGAGTGTGCTAAGCATTTCTCTCCATGAGTCATGTTTCTCATCATCTCTAACTCTAGGTCTGGGCTTCTGGTTTGTTTATTAGGGATCAGTTTGAAGCCGCTTTGTGATTAGTGCCAAAAAAACCAGAAAGCGCTATAGAAATAACGAATAATAAAACGTAGTGGAGTCAAACACATCGTTCGTTCATTCATTCAAGACTCAAACGAAGCCATTTTGTGCTTATTCCTGTGTTCCTTGTTACAAACGCTCGTCACTTGCGAGGCTTGTTGAGGAATATTTAAAGCACCCTGTTACAAATCTAGCTTTTCTACACACAAGCGTGTATTTACGTTTTTAAGCATTTCATGCCTGACAAAGCTAGTTTGTAATTGTTTTCCTTTTAAAAAAAATAAAAACAAAAAAATGTAATTAATTAATTAAAGTGCGCCATTCAGCTGCACACTGAAACTGCGCAACATGAGCGCAACATAAACAAGCCACTACCGTCAAGCTTTCAAAGAAAAATGCTCATTACCATGCAACATTATGATTGTTAATAATAATTCTGATAATATTAGTAGTATTATTTAACTCATAGATGCAGGTCTTACCTTTAGGTGATATGCGAATCAAATGGAAACCATGAAAGGAAAGAGAAAGCTGAAGTGAGACCTAGAGGCTCCGCCCACTACCATACTAGGGAAAGTGGGGCGTTTTTCATTTCTTTCCATTTTTTCCAAGTCTTACTTTGTTAAAAGACAAAAATAGGAATATTAATGTATCCGCATTCGTACCAAGTAAAGCATGTCTGCTATTGCTTCACTACAAGTTTGCATCATCAATGGCTCACTTCAACATGCATTACTCTTTCATTTACTTAAAGAAATTTTTTTTATCTTTAACCTTTATCCTAGTGTTCCCTAAATATGAATAAAAAAAAAAAAAAAAAAAAAAAAAAAAACAAACAGAACTCCTTCATGATTTTCATGAATCATAATTGCTAAGTCTTTTTTTTTTTTTTTTAACTAGACCTGGGATTTCCTCCCACAGTCCAAAGACATGCTTCAAAGGTGTGTGTGTGTGTGTGTGTGTGTGTGTGTGTGTGTGTGCCCTGCGATGGGTTGGCACTCCGTCCAGGGTGTATCCTGCCTTGATGTCCGATGACACCTGAGATCCGATGATAGATCGGATAATCGGTACACACAGTGGAAATGGAAACACGGGGAAATACCTGGGGTACTGACAGGAAACCAAGCAAAAAAAAAAAAAAAAAAAAAACGGGGCTGATATTTACAGTCATACATTGCTCCATTTCAACAGAACAGCAACAGAAATTTCCATCAGTAGCTTTCAACCAGATCATTTCAATGATTCAGTTTTATCTGGACATACACCGATCAGGCATAACATTATGACCACCTGCCTAATATTGTGTTGGTCCCCCTTTTGCTGCCAAACAGCCCTGACCCGTCAAGGCATGGACTTCAATAGATCCCTGAAAGTGTGCTGTGGTATCTGGTACCAAGATGTTAGCAGAACTCCTGTAAGATCCCTTAAGCTGAGGCTACCTTCTTCCATTGGTCCAGTTCTGATGCTTACATGCCCATTTTTGTTGCTTTTCAGCAATGCACAGGGGTCAGCATGGGCACCCTGACTGGTCTGCAGCTCCATACGCAACAAACTGCGATGTACTGTGTATTCTGAGAACGTCTGCCGCCCATGACCCTGTCTCCGGTTCATCACTGTTCCTTCCTTGAACCACTTTTGATAGATACTGACCACTGCAGACCGGGAACACCCCACAAGAGCTGCAGTTTTGGAGATGTTCTGATCCAGTGGTCTGGCCATCACAATTTGGTCTTCATCAAACTCGCTCAAATCCTTACGCTTGTCCATTTTTCCTGCTTCTAACACATCAACTTTGAGGACAAAATGTTCACTTGCTGCCTAATATACCCCACCCACTAACAGGTGCCATGATGAGGAGATAATCAGTCTTATTTACTTCAACTGTCACTGCTCATGATGTTATACCTGATCAGTGTATTTATTTAACCGATTTATTTAATTGTTTCTATGTTTTTTTTTAATTATTATTTTATGTATCTTATAGTATTTTCACTCTGGGGGCATTGGTGGCTCAGTGGTAGGTTGCTCGCCTATCATGCGGAAGGCCCGGGCTCGATTCCAGCCAATGCCTCAACCCCAGCCACTGGATGCAGTGCCGGTCCCAAGCCTGGAAAAATGGGAGGGTTGCGTCAGGAAGGGCATCCGGCGTAAAACATTTGCCAAGTTGATGTGCGGACCAGTTGGTCCGCTGTGGCGACCCCGAACAGGGAGCAGCCGAAAGCATTAACTATAGTATTTTCACCCTATTGTCTTTGGGGTTTGTGTGTGTGGGTTACCCATCATGCATCATCCCTGGGTCAACATAAACTTCCCCTATGGGGGACTAACATAATCTCATCTCATAGTGCCATTATGAATCTCTGCCTTTCTATAGCTGTATAGAATTGATTCTTACTGTACTATTTTTCCCTCTATATGCTTCATGTCTGGGTTTTTTCTTGTTATTACCCCTATGGGGAAACATCTTGTCTCATAGAGCAATTATGAATCTTTGATCATACTGTCTCTCTTCTGAAATGTAAATAAGCAAAAAAAAATTCCAGCTTGTCATGACAAGTTAAAAAGTAAGCCAACCACCTGACCTGTTGACTGTTACAAAACTCTTTCTTGTAAATGATACATAAACACCTCAACACAAAAAGTCAGCATATCAGATGTTACAAAGCATTTTTGTTAACAGATCTGTTCAATCTTAGGTTTGGCTTGAGCTCTGTGCACGTCCCTGTGAACGAGATGTTACCATAGAAACGATAATGTATTAGAAATGATAAACACTATGAAAAATAAGCCGACTCCAACCAAAGAAAAAACTGAAATAAAATGAAATGTTTAAAAATAAATAAAGATTGTGTGTGTGTGGTGTGTGGTCAGTTCCTAGTTCCTCAGGTGATAAGCTGACTGATTGAGTAGCTGATCAGAAAAAGGAAGATCATGCCAAGTATTTCCTTCACATTGGATCATGTTACACACGACGCTTCAGTTTCGTGGAAAAAGAAACACAACCAAAACTTTGGTTTTGGTTCTCCTTTTAAATGTGCAAGCATTCATCATGATGATATTGAAATAATAATAATAATAATAATGTTCCAACATGACTGCACACCAATGCACAAAGCAAGGTCCATAAAGACATGGATGAGTGAGTTTGGTGTGGAGGAACTTGACTGCCCTGCACAGAGTCCTGACCCAACCTCGCCAGACCTTCTCGTCCAACATCAGTGCCTGATCTCACAAATGCGCTGCTAGTGTAATAGTCAAAGATTCCCATAAAGACACTCCTAAACCTTGTGGAAAGCCTTCCCAGAAGAATTGAAGCCGTTATAGCTGCAAAGAGTGGGCCAACTCCATATTACATTCATGTACATTCATGAACACCAGACTCTACAAAGCCCTGACACTGGAGACTCTGCTGAATAAACATCTACACATGGAAAAAGAAAATCAGCATAATCAACCGTTATCATGGCATCTTTGTTTAAATACAACACGTTTATTATTAAGTTTGTATTATGTGGTTTATCGTTACCATAGAAACGATGACCTATTTGAACGAGTGCCTTGTTAGAAACCTGTGGTTCCTGAAAGATTTCCAAAACAACATTGTCAGAACTTCGGTTTATTTCTCGCTCAGTGGAAACATAAGTACAATACGTCAACGCGTGACGCAGAGGCGTGTTAATGGTGGCTGATAAACCTACAGTGAACGTAAGAGTCTGATAATTAAGTGTCTCTTCAGGTGCTGCTCTCTGCTCTCAGTGCTCTGATTTCTTCGGAGGGAAAAACGTGTACTCGACAGCCAGGGCCACTGCGAACGCGATGAATCCTGTTCTAAATCCACGCATCATCACTTCACGGAAGCTGACAGGGGCGCCGAAGCTGTACCTCCACGCTTCGTTTCTGGGGGGGAAAAAAAAGAAAAAAGATCATCTGATTTTCAAGTTTTACTGGAAATGAAACAGTTGCTGATTTCTCAACATGTCAAAAAAAAAGCCAAGTGAAAGTGCAGGTGCTGTGACAGATCCTGTTGCAACAGAAAAAGAGCTTCATGCATGAACGGACAGTGATGTGTACATTCACACTGTGTGTATTAATGAAATTATTTTCATTTAACATATGAGGGTGAGTCGAATCCAAGCGCCGGAAAACACTTGAATGAGAGACAGAGAGTGAGAGACAGACATGTTTGTATTTATGAAATTATTTTAAGAGTGAGACACATCCAAGCGCCGGAAAATACTTGAATTAGACGAAAGGAAGATTTAGGATGTCTGGCTCCCTAGGTGATGAATCAGTATGTGGAATTGACAAGGACTACTGATTACACTGATGAGGATTCAGCTATCCTATGGGGGAACTGATGACTCAATTTCCAGAGACATTCCTCATGAGTTTCCTCATCAGTCACTGAAAAAAACTTAAAATATTTGTTTTTACATGTCATATAAATATTAAAAAGCTAATATAAAATAATATAAAAGCTTAATCACACAGGTTTCTGTCAGTTTACTTTTTTTTTTGCGATGAGGGGAAACAGGAAATAAAACCTCATTTCAAGTAGGGCTGAAACGATTCCTTGAGTAATTCGAATACAAAAAAATCATTGAGGCAAATTAGTTGCCTCGAAGCTTTGTTTAGTCCATTTACTGTAACGACACACAGAGCACTGCGTTTCCCCATGGACCGTTATTACTGAGGCACAACCCGCTAAACTCAGGGAGAAAAGATTCAGGCCAAAGAAAACGGCAGAAAGTTTTCAAAGTTTGGGATCATTACAAACTAAAACAGAAAGAAAACTCCGTACAGTGTGATTACTGTAAGATTGAACTGGTTTACCACAACAGTACAAGTTCCATACTTCAATATCTCATTCCAACACACAAAGTCCACGGAGTCGACACAAGCTAACGTTAGCATTTGGACTTAGCTTAAATCAATATGATGGCTAGTTAAAATTAAGGCCCGGAAAAATGTATGTGGATTGTGGCTACATGTAGTGACTATTTAAGACCGTAAATCAGTATGGTGGCTAGTTATGATGTCCCTAATTTAGTGAGGTTTTGTGAAAGCCTAAGCATCATTTATGTTGATGCCTCACTCTCTCTCTGTCACTCACACACACACACACACACACACACCAGTATATTCAGAGACATTTAAGAGTGTTTATTCTACAAATAACTCTAATTTTGTGTTAAAGATAAATATGTTTTTCTTTATTTTATGTGTACAGACTCTTGTTCTTTTTCCAGGTTACTTTCCTGTCCACTAATTTTTGCCTCTTAGAAAAGCCACAAAGTCTTCCAGGAAGACAGTAAAGGCTCATGTCCTGCTTGAGCTGTAGTTACACTGAAACTTGAAAGTTAAGTTGCACAACATAAATGCAATGTTTAGGTATTATTATTATTATTTTGTTTTAGGTTGTACAATGTTTACATTTTATTTTAAGTTATTGCGTAAAAAAATTAAAGTAAGTAAAAGATTTTTTATTTATATTTTGAATGTAATATGTCAATTAAATGCACTAAATGGGTTCAGCTTTTATTTTCATTTTTCTAAATAGGAAACAGCTAAGTTGTTCATTTTAAGAGACCTGTCTTATTTTCTCTTACATATTTAGTATTCCTCTTTAATAAAGAAAAAGTACTTTATGCGATTACTCGATGGAATAATTGGTAGAATACTCGATAGCTGCAGCCTGAATTTCAAGTAAGAGAACACAATCAGCAGTGATCCCTATTTTTTTGGTGCATCGTGGGATTTTTTTAGGAAGTGAATGTTCTAGTGCACTGGAAAGATTTGATGTGAGAGAGAGAGAGAGAGAGAGAGAGAGAGAGAGAGAGAGAGAGAGAGAGAGAGAGAGAGAGAGAGAGAGAGAGAGAGAGAGACCTTTTTTGAATGTCAATGGAACGCTAGCGAGTATCATGGGTTAGAGTGGTTAATGTGGGATTCCGTGGACTTTCCCTTAGTAATACTCTCACATATATGAAAGCAGCTCTTGCATCACATGTAGGGTGGGGAAAAAGCACTCAGACATATACACACACACACACACACACACACACACACACAGTGGTGTGAAAAAGTGTTGGCCCCTTCCTGATTTCTTATTTGTTTGCATGTTTGTCACACTTGAATGTTTCAGATAATGAAACACATTTAAATATTAGTCAAAGATAACACAAGTAAACACATCATGCAGTTTTTAAATGAAGGTTTTTATTATTAAGGGAAAACAAAATCCAAAACTACATGGCCCTGTGTGAAAAAGTGTTTGCCCCCTAAGCCTAATAACTGGTTGGTCCACCCTTAGCAGCAACAACTGCAATCAAGCGTTTTCCATAACTTGCAATGAGTCTGTTACAGCGCTGTGGAGGAATTTTGGCCCACTCATCTTTGCAGAATTGTTGTAATTCAGCCACATTGGAGGGTTTTCGAGCATGAACCACCTTTTTAAGGTCATGCCACAGCATCTCAATGGGATTGAGGTCAGGACTTTGACTAGGCCACTCCAAAGTCTTCATTTTGTTTTTCTTCAGCCATTCAGAGGTGGACTTGCTGGTGTGTTTTGGATCATTGTCCTGCTGCAGAACCCAAGTTCGCTTCAGCTTGAGGTCACAAACTTAACAAGGTTATAAAGCCATTTCTAAAGCTTTGGGACTGCCGCGAACCACAGTGAGAGCCATTATCTACAAATGGCGAAAACATGGAACAGTGGAGAACCTTCCCAGGAGTGGCCAGCCGACCAAAATTACCCCAAGAGCACAGCGACAACTCATCCAGGAGGTCACAAAAGACCCCACAACAACATCCAAAGAACTGCAGGCCTCACTTGCCTCAGTTAAGGTGAGTGTTCATGACTCCACCATGAGAAAGAGACTGGGCTAAAATGGTTTGCATGGCAGAGTTCTAAGACGAAAACCACTGCTGAGCAAAAAGAACATAAAGGCTCGTCTCAGTTTTGCCAGAAATCATCTTGATGATTCCCAAGACTTTTGGGAAAATACTCTGTGGACTGACGAGACAAAAATGTAACTTTTTGGAAGGTCTGTGTCCCATTACGTCTGGCGTAAAAGTAACACCACATTTCAGAAAAAGAACATCATACCAACAGTAAAATATGATGGTGGTAGTGTGATGGTCTGGGGCTGTTTTGCTGCTTCAGGACCTGGAAGACTTGCTGTGATAAATGGAACCATGAATTCTGCTATCTACCAAAAAATCCGGAGAATGTCCGGCCATCTGTTTCTGCCCCCAGGACAATGATCCAAAACACACCAGCAAGTCCACCTCTGAATGGCTGAAGAAAAACAGGTTAACTAGGAATGGCCTAGTCAAAGGTAAGGAAGTTGGGGTCAGAGCTCAGGGGTAACTATGATACAGCGGAGCAGGGCTTTGCTCAATTGCCCAGCAGTGGCAGCTTGGCTGTGTGTGTATGTATATGTGTGTGTGTGTGTATGTATGTGTGTGTGTATATGCATTGTGTACATGCATACATTTTATATATATATATATATATATATATATGAAGAAGTTGCTTTCGGCTGCTCCC
>JAUCMX010000006.1:6954758-7034758 GCA_033459395.1 Hemibagrus guttatus | reverse complement strand
TCAAACTGCTCCAGGGCAGATACAGTTAGCTTAGCACAGAAGCTAACAAACATAACAATATCATATGTTTATTTAAGATGACAAAACCACTCACACTAACACAGTGACAATAATATTTAAATGTAAACATGAGCAAAAAAATTTATTTTTATTAGAAACACTGACAGGGCCATAATAAATACAAACCTTTGTATGACCTCCAACACGGAATAACCGAGTAGAGAAGCAAGCAAAGCAACCTTAAGAAGAAATCTGAATTCACTTCCGGTATAGAACCGGATAACATAGCAACTGCTTCCGGTTACATTTTGTATTTTGTTATATTTTATGTTTTGAAAATATGTTATATAATTAGTTACAGTTTTTTTTTATTTTATTTTGCTTTTTATTTTATTTCGTTTATACAATTTTATTTACACATTATTAAGTATATACATCTGTATGTTTTTGGTATGAATTAAAGCTCGGGCAGGTTTATTTTGGCTTTTATTTTGAAGTGAACCGTCCGCGACGGGAAAGAAAACTAATAGGAATTTGATGCTTGGTTGTCACTATAGTAACAGCAGAACACTAAAGATTTAAAGCCAATTTATTTGTTTGTTTGTTTGTTTGTTTGTTTGTTTGTTTAGTTATTTGTAACTTTAAGCAAATCAAAATAAAATACTACTTTGTTAAACAGTATTATGTAAATTGTATTAAATATGAAATAATAAATTACACTAAATGAATTTATAAAGTAAAAAATCTAGCCATGGGGGTCACAGTCCAGTGACTTCTGTGCTGGTCCCAAGCCCGGATAAATAGAGAGGGTTGCGTCAGGAAGGGCATCCGGCGTAAAACATTGCCAAATTTAACCATGCGAATCGTCAGTACGAATTTCATACCGGATCGGTCAAGGCCCGGGGTAACAACGATCGGCACCGTTGACCTACAGGGCGCCGGTGGAAATTGGGCTACTGTTGGTCGAAGAAGTAGAGGAGGGAGGAGAGTGCACAGACAGAGAGAGAAGAGGAAAGGTAAGAGTTTAGGACTGAGAATAGGAACTCTGAATGTTGGTACTATGACAGGGAAAGGTAGAGAGCTGGCTGATATGATGGGGAGAAGGAAGGTGGATATACTGTGTGTACAGGAGACCAGGTGGAAGGGTAGCAAGGCTCGTAGTATAGGAGCAGGATTCAAGCTGTTTTATTATGGTGTGGATAGTAAGAGAAATGGGGTAGGTGTGGTCCTGAAGGAGGAGTTTGTGAGGAATGTTCTGGAGGTGAAGAGAGTGTCAGACAGGGTGATGAGTCTGAAGAGATTGAAGGGGTGATGTTGAACGTTGTTAGTGGTTATGCCCCACAGGTAGGTTGTGAGTTAGAGAAGAAAGAGAGATTCTGGAGTGAATACTAAGAGATACTAAGATGGTTTGGACATGTTCAGAGGAGGGAAAGTGAGTATATTGGTAGGAGAATGTTGGACATGGAGCTGCCAGGAAGGAGGCAAAGAGGCAAAGAGGAAGGCCAAAGAGGAGGTATATGGATGGAATTAATGAGGATATGAAGCTAGTGGGTGCAAGGGTTGAGGATGCAGAAGATAGGGATAGGTGGAGAGAGATGATTCGCTGTGGCGACCCCTGAAGGGAAAAGCCGAAAGAAGAAGAAGATTTCAATTCATTTTAAATGGGCTTTGTGTAGGATTTAACTAAAACTTTCATAAGTTACAGTTGTGCACGATTTTAATAAATAACAGTAAACATTAATAAAACTGCAGTAGTTTGCCTGTCCCAGCGTATTATAGGAGTAATTCTAGGAGTTATCCAGGAGTGATCGGCAGATGTAGTCCAACCTAAAGGGGAGACACGAGGCACAGTAGTCCATGAAACAAGTCCACGGCAATGTCCCAGGGCCAGGGGACAAAGTGACATCTGACACTGGCAGGAGGGGGGGAAGTGTCTTCCACCTGGATTGCCGAGCGACGTCCTCCATGGAACTCCATCATGGAGTGGCGTCCTCGGTTGGCAAGGTGGTGGAACCACGCTTTCATCGGGTCTGAAAAAACATGATGTCGAGCAGTGTCCTCCACTGGACTATCATGTGGAGCGGCGTCCGCGACTGGAACAGAAGTGGAGATCCCTGGGGAAAAGGGGAAGGAAGTCCACCTGCACAGAATGGCACAGGTGGTTTGTAGGATGTCGTCCACAGATAGTCCAGGGCCCTCACCAGCAAACTATGGATTCTCGCAGCAAACAGGAACTCACTGAGTAATCCTGCTGGGTCTTCAACGGCGGCAGGTCATTCTGTAACATTCGAGGCCGCCCGCACCCAGCGAGCCTCGGGCCCAGATGTTCCTGATACCCGCGTGCATTCGTATGCCATGGACGGACAGACCCATGCACAGGATTAAACAAAGCACTGCTTTATTCACAGGGGTAAGACGAGACTAAAAACGAAAAATGAGAAACGAAACTAAACATCATAACGAAAAATGAGTTCAGTTCTACAGACACAAGACACGTGGAAACATGACAAATGACAACAAACAAACATTGACTGGCAATGGACAGGCACACAAAGGCTACATATATAGGGCAGCACATCAGATAGACAGACAGATAGATAGATAGATAGATAGATAGATAGATAGATAGATAGATAGATAGATAGATAGATAAAAAACAGACAGAGAAACAGACAGACAGACAGACAGACAGACAGACAGACAGACAGACAGACAGACAGAAGATAGATAGATAGATAGATAGATAGATAGATAGATAGATAGATAGATAGAGAAACAGACAGACAGACAGACAGATAGATAGATAGATAGATAGATAGATAGATAGATAGATAGATAGATAGATAGATAGATAAAAAAAAAAAAGGGGGAACTTTATTGTCATTAAAAAAGTACAGGTACATAGCATTGAAATGTCGTTTAGCATCTGCCAGAAGTGAAAATAGTAGAAATTGTACAAATGTACAATCTATCTATCTATCTGTCTGTCTGTCTGTCTGTCTGTCTGTCTGTCTGTCTGTCTGTCTGTCTGAAAGTGGAAGTGTATTAAATAACAAAAAAAAGCTTAATTTTTTTAACTATTTAACTTAAATTAAGCACTAAGACGAGCACCAATATGACTCACACACCAGGTTATTATGATCAGAACCAAACCTACATGACTTTAAGCAATCTTTGAGCTCAAGATGTATGTATGATGTCATTATTTCTATTCTTATTTTTTTCTCTTATGCATTATTCACGGCCTTACACACATCCATCCACACGTTTTCAGCGTGAGTTATGTAATTTCTTCTATTTGACTTTTTTATAGTCAAGACCAATCATTTTCATCACCAAGATAAAGCTCAGTGAAAAGCATCTCAGTTGCTAAGGCTAACAAGCTGTATCCCACTGGCTAATCTCTGGAGTGCTTCCCTCACCCCACATTAGCAAGGTTTATAGTTTTTCAAAGGCGAGGCTGTAAGTGTTTTCTGAGCTGACAGGCTTACAGTGCGAGGCTTACTGCTGTGTTTACAAGCCAACTATAACCCAGAAACATGTCCTCCATTATATCTATGAATGACAAACATTGATTCTGTATCAGGTCACTTATGGATAAAGTGGTTTTATTGTGTAGCAAAGTGAAGATGAACAACGAGAAGATGAGAAGAAGTTTCTAGAAGGTCGGTGGCTTAAAGTGTAAATGGTCTCACACACACACACACACACACACACACACACACACACACACACACACACACACGCGCGCAATTCAGAATTAAGTAATAATTGCTTTATTACTTCAAGACCATGAAAAGCATTACAATATAATCAGAATAATATATATTCATAAATATCACAATATTACACAGATCAGGCATAACATTATGAGCAGTGAGAGGTGAAGTGAATAAGACTGATGATCTCATCATGGCACCTGTTAGTGGGTGGGTTATATTAGGCAGCAAGTGAACATTTTGTCCTCAAAGTTGATGTGTTAGAAGCAGGAAAAATGGACAAGTGTAAGGATTTGAGCGAGTTTGACAAGGACCAAATTGTGATGGCTAGACCACTGGATCAGAACATCTCCAAAACTGTGTGGGGTGTTCCCGGTCTGCAGTGGTCAGTATCTATCAAAAGTGGTCCAAGGAAGGATCAGTGGTGAACCGGTGACAGGATCATGGGCGGCCAAAGCTCATTGGTCCGCCCATTGGTCCATTGGTCCGCCCATTGGTCCATTGGACCACCGTCTGTGGTCAATCTAACGGACGAGCTACTGTTGCTCTGATTGACGAAGAAGGGATAGAAAGGTGTCAGAATACACAAAGCATGATGGGTCAGGCCTGTTTCGGCAGCAAAAGGGGACCAAGATAATATTAAGCAGGTGGTCATAATGTTATGCTTGGTCGGTGTATATAATCATTTTACTCACCATTTTATTAGGAACACACCTGTTCTACACCTGCTCATTCATGCAGATCTAAATTCAGTCATGTAACAGCCATGTAGTGCAGTACATCATGTAGAAAACAGCTTCAGTTCATATGAAACATCAGCATTAGGAAAAAGTGTGATCTCTGTGACTTTAACCATGTCATGGTTGTTGGTACCAGATGGGCTGATGCAAATATTTTAGAAACTTGGATTTCCACATGTAACACTCTCTAGACTTTACACAGAATGGTGTGGAAAACTAAAAACATCAGGCGAATTAGAGTTGAACTGTCCAGTTTCAGGCAGCCTGTGCCACTGGTGCCATTAAGAGCACCAAATGGTCACTCAACACCAGCTCCATCACCAGGAATGCTAACGAAAACCCATCTCCCTCCACCCATCATGACCACGTTTTACAGAAGGACTATTGAGAGCAGCTGCATCACTGCCTGGTTTGGGAATTGCACCATCAAAGACCCTACATTGGATAGTGAGGACAGCTGAGAAGATCATCAGAGTCTCTCATCAGAGTCTCTCATCCCTCTATTACAGACATTTACCACACATGCTGCATCTGCAAAGCCAACAGCACTGTGAATGATGTTGAGATTTCTCAGAACATCCTAAAATTTTAGTTTTATTTAAGCTTAAACATTATAATAGCAGCATAAATATTATTATGAAAAACAGATATGTTATTATCAAATAATAAGGACTCAGTCCTTTGCACAGAAAGAACACCCAAGGCTACCAAATATGAGACCACATCTAGTGCAAAAAAAAAAAAAACGCTAGACATTGTGTTTCTAGGAAAAGCACTAGCTGCAGCAGAAGCTATGAAGAGTGCTGACCACAGAAGCCTACAGATGCGCAGGAGATGAGTTTATGGCAAACGTAACCCCAGCAACAGAGGGAAGTCAAAAGCAGTCACCAAACAACATACTGACACAGCAAAGTAAAGCATGAGCTAAGGAAAAAGAGTAGATAAAATTAAATAATATAAAACTTATCTATTTAGAAGAACCAAGAATAATCTGCAAGACTTCCATTGCAAAGCAGGTTCTGAGCTGAATGTGCAAAGGAAATAAGATATAAATAAGTATACAGTGGTGTGAAAAAGTGTTGGCCCCCTTCCTGACTTCTTATTTTTTTGCATGTTTGTCACTTTTTCACACCACTATATATATATAGTGGTGTGAAAAATACAGGTACACTATATATATACAGGTGCGTGGAAAAGTTCATTTATTTCAGTAATTCAACTCAAATTGTGAAGAAAGACAAAAGTGGTAAACCATTCTAAGTAAGAAGGAGGTAGGAGGTGGCTAGTAGGCCATAGTGCAGGAGTGCTAGAATAAATAGAGAGGATTTTTTGACGTTGCATCTGACTGCACCGGAGCTTGGTGCTTTGGGTCTTTTTGGGTGTTATTTTTTATTTTTGTTGCTGAAGATATCTTCTGAAGACTTACACCGATCAGGCATGCCAAATATTGTGTTGGTCCCCCTTTTGCTGCCAAAACAGCCCTGACCCGTCATGCACTGTGTATTCTGACACCTTTCTATCAGAACCAGCATTAACTTCTACATCAATTTGAGCAACAGTAGCTCCTCTGTTGGATCGGACCACACGAGCCAGCCTTCGCCCCCCATGTGCATCAGTGAGTCTTGACCGCCCATGACCCTGTCTCCGGTTCACCACTGTTCCTTCCTTTGACCACTTTTTATAGATACTGACCACTGCAGACCGGGAACACCCCACAAGAGCTGCAGTTTTGGAGATGCTCTGATCCAGTGGTCTAGCCATCACAATTTGGCAAAACCCTTGTCAAACTCGTTCAAATCCTTACGCTTGTCCATTTTTCCTGCTTCTAACACATCAACTTTGAAGACAAAATGTTCACTTGCTGCCTAATATATCCCACCCACTAACAGGTGCCATGATGAGGAGATCATCAGTGTTGTTCACTTCACTGTCAGTGTTATGCCTGATCAATGTGTCTGACTGCAATAAAGCCAAGTTTGCTCCTTCTCATCCAAGCCTGAAGAAGTTTTTTATTATCAGTCTATTCAATTCTTGCAAGAAAATAGTAAATAATAGGTCATTTGAGAAGATCCTAGACCACCCTGTGACGTGTCCACTCAGAGAAGGGCTCTGAGTTCTGACAATGACCTCACATCTCCCTCACACAATCTTCACCCTGTTGCTGTCTGGAAAAAGGTACCAAATCATTAGAGCATCACAAACAGACCATCAGACTATATATCTCTGTACTCAGTCTGCAATTTTTGCACATCACATTTGTAATGCTGCTACAAACTGCTGCAGTCGATATTTCTACATTGTTTACGAAACAAAGCATCCATATTCACACTAAGGATCACACAGACTGTATACTGGTCAGTGCTATTTTGTGGATCTGTCTTGTAGTGTATTGTATTGTCCGTTTGCACCGTCTCATTCCTTGCTTACTTCTCAATCCTTAGTTCTGTGTTATTTTATGTAGCTCTGTGTTTTTATGTAGCACCAGGGTCCTGAAGGAACATGGTTTCATTTCACCGTGTACTGAATCAGCTATATATGGTCAAAATGACAATAAAAGCTTGATTTGAGTGTTGCGGTTTTCTGCTTTTGCCATCTGTCTCAAAGTTTGAAGTTTCCGAGCTGCTTTTCTGTGCTCCACGGTTGTAAACAGTGTTTGTTTGTATTACAGTAGACTCAAATAGCCAGATTTTCAGACTCCATAGCAGCTTTTAATGACAAGGGACCGCCCATGAGGGCATCTGACTGACATGTAAAGCAACCAATCACAGCTTAATTTGTTCATTGTTATGTTTAGGGAAGTGAAAATGTAAAGTCCATACAAAAATAGACCATAATCATTTAAGAAAGTAGTGCAAATTAATGAGTCTATATTTTGAGCTTCAAATCATTTGGAGAATCCAGTGTTAAGTGCTCACAGTTGCAAAAATGATGACTTCCTTCTTTCAAGAGGGAAGTTGAGCACCACGACATCTTTGTTTCCGGGCAGACCTTTAAAAAATGCCACACACAGTTCCTGGAAATCCTGTTGAATCCAACCAATCAGATGACGACTACAAAACTGCTGAAGTGTTTCCAATTTTGTGTGCGTGACGATTGAGGCTGAGGCTAGTATTTCACTAGTTTTCTTGTTAAGTTGAATTTCCCCTCTGATCTCTCTCATCAACAAGGTGTATCTGTTTGCAGAACTTCTGCTTACTGGATGCTTTTTTTGCTTCATCCTGTGTATACTCTAGAGACTGCTACAGTGTTTATTAAAATCCCAAGAGATTTCTAAAAAAAAAAAAACCTCAAACCAGCCCATCTGTCACCAACAAACATTCCATTCCATTCATTGTACCACTTATCCGATCTATTCTCGGGTCACGGGGAGCCTGCGCCTATCTCAGGCGTCATCAGGCATCAAGGCAGGAAACACCCTGGACGGAGTGCCAACCCATCGCAGGGCACACACTCTCATAATCACATACTACAGACAATTTAGAGATGCCAATCAACCTACAATGCATGTCTTTGGACCGCGGGAGGAAACCAGAGTACCCGGAGGAAACCCCCGAGGCACGGGGAGAACATGCAAACTCCACACACACGGCGGAGGCGGGAATCAAATCCCCAACCCTGGAGGTGTGAGGCAAACGTGCTAACCACCAAGCCACCGTACCCCTCTACCAACAAACATGCAACAGACAAAGTCAAAGTGATGAGTTCACATTAACTTAAGACGGTCACTTGATTTTAGCCATTGGCCTGCTGCTACACGATTGGCTGATTGGATAATGCCATAAATGTAGACTTAAATGTCTAATATTACATTACATACATACATGTTTTATTCATGTCACCTGTCACATTGTATTTTTGAAGCCATTTTGTTTCTTTGACATGTTTTACAGCTTTGAAAGGAAGAAACAGCGATGCATCCAAGTGTCCAGTTCCTGCCTCAGAGCAGCTTTAGTAAACACAATGAATCTCATTCTCATGACATCAAACCCAATTTCAGTGCATTGCACAATTTCTTCGGTATGCTGTGCATATGAACACATCTGCGTGTGTATAATTAGCCTCAGAGAGTAGACAGTTTCCTGTGCCTTGGTTTACACATCGGGCAGAACCTGTCACTTTAATACTCTCATGAAGATGGCAGGTCAGCAACTTTACCGCATTAGATGTTTAACCTTTTCTTTTTTTTACCAGTATAGTGCAGTTCAATTCCAGTGGAGGAATGAAAACTGACTTATCAGACAATCAGAATAAACAAATTAATGATGTTCTGGCTGTGAGTCTGAAATAAAATGAATCACTTTCAGTCAGGTTGAGTCACTTTCAGTGCTGTGTTTTTCCCTCTGTTGGATAACCTTACACAGAATTTTAGTAGTTTGAAGATAAACACCTTAACATTTCAGCTGCTTATGAACAAACACTTAGGGCATCCCAGAGAACAGAAATGGGTTTGATATCAACATTTACTTTAAGGATTGTCACAAAGAAATTCAATGCTGAACCTTGACACAAAAAAGCAGGTGCAAGCTCCATTTTCTGGACTCTGGGAAAAACAATTAAGAGACTTCGAACTGCCCTCTAAGTTGCTAAGTAACTTCTACACCTGCACCATTGAGAGAATCCTGACAGGAAGTGTCCCAGGCTGATTTGGAAACAGGGCCATGCTGGATAAACGGGTTCTCCAGAGGGTGCTGTGATCAGCTGAGCATATTATCCGCACTGAGCTCGCTGACCTGCAGTTAATCAACAGCAAGTGCAAAGCAGTGCTGGACTAAGGCCAGGAAGATAGCGAAGGACTTCCGCTATCGAAACAATGGACTCTTCTTTCTACTGTTATCATGGAAGTGCTTCTGCTTCCTGAAAGCAAACAGAGAGAATGAGGAAGAGCTTCTTCCTACATGCCATTCAGGCCCTGAACCATCACCTACAACATCAGATTTTCACATCTTCAAGTCCCAAAAGTAGATGAAGAATAAGATAAGAGAATACCATGATACAAAAGAGAAAAAGAGTCGGATGTATTATAGAAAATGCTCCAGTATTACATGTTTATGAGTAATGTAAACCAATCAGGCATAACATTATGACCACCTGCCTAATATTGTGCTGGATCCCCTTTTGCTGCCAAAACAGCCCTGACCTATCGAGACATGGACTCCACTAGATCCCTGAAGGTGTGCTGTGGTATCTGGCATCAAGATGGTAGCAGCAGATCCTTTAAATGCCTCCATTGGTACACACTTTGCAACTTACAGGACTTTATGGATACTTACAGGACTTCAAGAACTTACAGGACTTAAAGGATACTTTTGATAGATACTGACCACTGCAGACCAGGAACACCCCACAAGAGCTGCAGTTTTGGAGATGCTCTGATCCAGTGGTCTAGCCATCACAATTTGGCCCTTGTCAAACTCACTCAAATCCTTACGCTTGCCCATTTTTCCTGCTTCTAACACATCAAAATGTTCACTTGCTGCCTAATATATCCCACCCTCTAACAGGTGCCATGATGAGGAGATCATCAGTCAATGCTATGCCTGATCGGTGTACATGAAGCTTTGTTTTCAGTATCTGGTCTGACTCAATTTATGCAGCAATAACTGCAACTAAACTTCTGCTAACTGATTATCAGTCCTGCATGTCAGCTTAGAGGAATCTGAGCCCATTTCTCAGTAAAAAACAACTTCAACTCTAGGATCTTGGTAGGTTTCATTACATGATATACTAGGTCATGTTTATGTAAACATACAGAAAATTCTAAAACTTTAAAGCACCACATTCCTTTTTTTCATCTATTCTTTATATCCTTTATATTGTATTTTTTATATCTTTTTCTTCTGGTTTTATGTCACAGTCTGGGGCACGGTGGCTCGACGGTTAGCATGTTTGCCTCACATCTCCAGGGTTGGGGGTTTGATTCCCGCCTCTGCCATGTGTGTGGAGTTTGCATGTGCTCCGGTTTCCTCCCCCGGTCCAAAAACATGCATTGTAGGTTGATTGGCATCTCTAAATTGTCTGTAGTGTGTGATTGTGTGAGTGAATGAGAGTGTGTGTGTGCCCTGCGATAGGTTGGCACTCCGTCCAGGGTGTATCCTGCCTTGATGCCCAATGACGCCTGAGATAGGCACAGGCTCCCCGTGACCCAAGAATAGATCGGATAAGCGGTAGACAATGAATGAATGAATGTTGCAGTCCTAGAAAGAAATTCACTGCATGTAGTTCTGTGGATGGTTGTATATATGACTAATAAAATTTTAATTTTAATTTAGTATATTTCAGTGTAGGCTTCGACTTCTGTGGTTTGGGGTTTGATTCCTGTCTCTACCCATGTGTTGGGCAGAGTTTGCATGTTCTCCCCGTGCTTCAGGGGTTTCCTCCAGATTATCTTATCTCAGAATATCAGCATTTTAGGCTGATTGTCATCTAAATCGTGGGTAGTGTGTAAATGGGTGTATGAGTGTGTGCGGTTGGTTCCTTGAGTCCCTTGGAATAGACTCTGTGCTTCTCGCAACCCTGTGTTTAAATTAAATAGATGGATGGATATTTAAGTGTAACAACGTTAAGCTTAGACGGTGAGAGAAATTCAGGGTTTTACAGTGTGTCAGTGACATCCAGGCTGATGGATATGTTTGTCCTGCACGAGGAAACCACCTCCATTCCATCCGTCCCTGAGAGACCCGTTCAGTCACAGATGTTAACGTGAAAGGCAGACAAGTGAGTCAAATAACAAACAGTATTCAAGGCTGAGCTTTCATTTTGAGGTTGATTAACTGTATGCTGTATATAATCAGTAAGTGTAATTTCACAAAATGAATGTAATGTGTAACACTCTCAATGCAAACTCAAACGACGGTTCTCAGTAGTCTTGTATCAGCAGCTTGTATGAAGTATGAAAATACTTCAGTGTTTTTCAGCCTAATCTTATCTTACACCATCTTTAGTGTTTTGAATCTTGGGTTTTTGGGGTTTTTTTTTACTGAGAAAATGTCCTGCCTATGAACCCGTAGTTCATAATGGGAAGCTGCTTGATTCCATCATTAAACAGTTGAAATATATGGTGATGTAACACAAAATGCAATCTTATTTTAGTCTGACAAAAAGGACTTTGAGGGGCACGGTGGCTTAGTGGTTAGCACGTTTGCCTCCCACCTCCAGGGTTGTGGGTTTGATTCCCGCCTCCGCCGTGTGTGTGGAGTTTGTATGTTCTCCCTGTGCCTCAGGTGTTTCTTCTGGGTACTCTGGTGTCCTCCCCCAGTCCAAAGACATGCATGGTAGGTTGATTGGCATCTCTAAAAAAATTGTGTGTGCCTTGTGATGGGTTGGCACTCTATCCAGAGTGTATCCTGCCTTGATGCCCAATGATGCCTGAGATAAGCACAGGCTCCCCGTGACCTGAGAATATTTCGGATAAGCGGTAGACAATTAATGAAAAAGGACTTTATCAATGCAGATTTTTGAATGATTGCTATGAACAAAAATGCTGCTTTTTTCAAAATCTGTACTGGAGGTTTTTTGCTGAAAACCACATGAATTTGGGGGCACGGTGGCTTAGTGGTTAGCACGTTTGCCTCACACCTCCAGGGTTGGGGGTTTGATTCCCGCCTCCGCCGTGTGTGTGGAGTTTGCATGTTCTCCCCGTGCCTCGGGGGTTTCCTCCGGGTACTCCGGTTTCCTCCCCCAGTCCAAAGACATGCATGGTAGGTTGATTGGCATCTCTAAATTGTCCGTAGTGTGTGATTGCGTGAGTGAATGAGAGTGTGTGTGTGTGCCCTGAGATGGGTTGGCACTCCGTCCAGGGTGTATCCTGCCTTGATGCCCTATCACGCCTGAGATAGGCACAGGCTCCCCGTGACCCGAGTGTAGTTCGGATAAGCGGCAGACAATGAATGAATGAACTACATGAATTTGGTGAAATTGCAAGCACAGGATTCTTCTTTAAAACCAGTGAAGACACATATCTAATTACTTTCTATGATAGCTGTAATCATGTACGACGCAATGTGAATCGAACATGGCTTTGGCTGAATGCAAGCACAAAACACTTCATGGCTCATATCTGCAAAAAATCTTTGGTCAATCTGAAAAATCTTGCAGATTTTGTGTTAATTAATGCAATCACTAAATTGCATAATTCTAGAGGGACTGATTTTTAAGATGAAACAGACTTAGCACTGAATCAGACTAAATGTTTACTATTCACTGATTACATTTATATACCATCCTCCAACACTGAAGCAACACAATAAAAAGTAATTTGTGATTATTTTACAGATATCTGTGATCATTTTACAAATACCTGAATAAAGAATTCATAAGTGTTTCACAAACAAGGCACATTTTACCTTATTGTTCTTTGATCTAATTCAACGACTGATCAGGCATAACATTATGACCACCTGCCTAATATTGCATTGGACCCCCTTTTGCTGCCAGAACAGCCCTGACCCATCGAGGCATGGACTCCACTAGATCCCTGAAGGTGTGCTGTGGTATCTGGCGCCAAGATGTTAGCAGAAGATCCTTTAAGTCCTCTAAATTGCGAGGTGGGGCCTCCATGGGACCAACCTCACAAATTACAGGACTTAAAGGATACTTACAGGATTTAGAGGATACTTTTGATAGATACTGACCACTGCAGACCGGGAACACCCCACAAGAGCTGCAGTTTTGGAGATGCTCTGATCTGAATTCGGCCCTTGTATATATAATATATCCCACCCACTAACAGGTGCCATGATGAGGAGATAATCAGTGTTATTCACTTCACCTCTCACTGCTCATAATGTTATGCCTGATCGGTGTATATTATATGAGCGTTTTGAATATTTCTATATCGATTCTCAGTACAGAGATTAACCTAGATTGGATTAGATTAGTTTGATATAACAAAAATACATTCATGTCATCATCAGACATGACATCACCAGCATGATGTGACCCAGTGTATTGACCAAGTGGTATCGTGCCAGTGACTGGCTAACATAACGGGCTGCATAAATATTTAATATTGATATTTACAGTGATTCCATGGATGTCTATATTAGGTTACAGCCTGTAATTTTAGAGCCACCTTCTTAGCCTGCTTAGACTTGTACAAAAAGGGCTCTTCAATCATGCATGAGGGCAATGACAAACAAATCATCAGTGTATGAACAAAATAAATGAGCTACATATCAAGCAAACCATTAAAAGAAGACCTTTTCTTCACCAGTGCCACAAATAAACTCAAATATATATAGAGGTCATGGAGGCATTGGTGGCTCAGTGGTAGGTTTCTTGCCTATCATGCGAAAGGCCCGGGTTCGATTCCAGCCAATGCCTCAACCCCAGCCACTGGATGCAGTGCCGGTCCCAAGCCCGGAAAAAATGGGAGGGTTGCGGCAGGAAGGGCATCCGGCGTAAAACCTGTGCCAAGTTGTTGTGCGGACCAGTTGGACCGCTGTGGCGACCCCGAACAGCCAAAAGCAACTTCTTATATATAGAGGTCATATTATTGACATGTTATATCTGCTAAGAATATTTTATATACAGTGGTAAAATTGTTAAAAGGTTTTTCTGAAGACAGATGGTCGGATCAACGACACGGAAACCACAAGTTTAATATAGATGAAAAGAAATAAATGTAATCCGGTTAGCTAGCTAGCTAGCTAATCTACATACTGTGTAGTATGTGCGTAATGAATGTTTCATATAAGTAACAGAATATGAAATGATAGGAATTAAGTTGATTATTTTCCAATAACAGCACATCCTAATGAACTTTATACCTTTTAAAATCAGAGCAATTTTTCAACGATAACCTTTAAAAAAATTTTTTTTAGATAATGCTGTCTACTTTTTATCCAGTAATGGTTACATTTAACAGTGTGATGTGGAATATCCATAAGAAAAATCTGTTTCTGTCAACAACAATTTTATTTTTCAGTTCAATCAAGTCAATAAGATAGAAATCGCAGTACATCATGGTTCTAAGATAATGTAAAGAGCAAAGTCTCAATCTTGAAACTTTCCTGGGCCTTAAAGCTTGAAATTTACTTCTAACTTCAGCTCTGACACTGGACACTTCTGGAAACTTCTTCTATCAACAATGTCATATTTTTTAATAATCTGTTTGTGGAGGTTTTGTCCCAGAGTGTGCTGTGTACTATAATAAAAATGTATTAGAACTATCTCATTAATATAAACCTTCTAACTAACACTGCTGGTATAGTAAATGAATCAGCAGCTTCTGACCAATCAGATTTCAGCATTCAACAACGCTGTGGTATAAATAATCATTATCACTCCCAGTATTATAAATGAAAACATGTTGCTTAATTAAGTCCCGACATCATTCAGAATTTAATGACATTAATATAAGCCACTGGTCTTGTATAAGTGAAGTTAATTTAGTGTTAAATGTAGTTAAATTAAATCAATGTAATTGGTATAATTCAAAGTCAGTAGGAAAGTAGACACCATTTTATTTTATAAGTAATTATTTTTGTTTTGTCAAAGAAAGTAAAACTTCATTTACCTTTTTATATTTCATGTAAAGATCCCCACATGTCTGTCTCTCTCTATCTCACTCTCTTTCTTTCTCTCTCTCACTCTGTCTGTCTCTCTTCATATACTTCATCTAAAAATCCTCTCTCTCTCTCTCACTCTCTCTGTCTCTCTCGGTCTGTTTTTCTCTGTCTGTCTGTCTGTCTGTCTGTCTGTCTCTCTCTCTCTCTCTCTCTCTCTCTCTCTCTCTCTCTCTCTCTCTCTCTCTCGCTCTCTCGCTCTCTCTCTCTCTCTCTCCATGTACTATACCTTCATATACTTCATATTGATAGGTTTGATTATAACATCTTTGTATCTTCAGATGCCGATATTAAATGTTTTAAATGTGGTAGAACAGGGCATCTTGTTCGGGCCTGTCCTGAAAGGCAAAGTGACCCCGGTGTTTCTGAGTGACCAGGGCAAGAAGCAGCTGAGCCTGCTGTGGTCGTTCCCCCTGCGGCCACAGTTCGGCCGGCTGCGGAAAGCCCCTGAGTGGCTGCTGCACCAGAACAGACAGAGTGAACCCCAAGCCCAGCCTGCAGCCCAAAAGCCCACTGGAGCTACAACAACCCCAGAAGAGCCCTGCACAGCTGAACCGGTCACGGTGAAGTCCTGCTCGGCTGAACTGGTCTCGGTAAGGCCCGGAGAGACTGATCGAGACCAGGAAAACCCTGCTTGACTGAACCGGACCTGGAGAGGCCCTGCTCAGTGGATTCTGGTGTAGTGCTGAAGCTGCCTGCGCTGGCAGAGGCAGGCACAGAGGTGCAGAGCTGTTGCTTGGAAGCACCAGTCACTACACCAGTGCATTAGTACCAACTAAGAGAAAGAAAAAAGGTAAGGGACATGGAAAAAAGCAAGCCAAGACAAAAACGAAAACATATGATAGAGAGTCAGACAGTGAAGACTGTTTGTCAGACTCTGTTTTTAACCTATCCTGCTGAGGACATTAAAGAATTTCTGAGAACCACCAAGTGGCAAAAAAATGTAGTAATTGAAGAGTTTTTCCCAGACAGAAGACAGTTTATTCACGATGTTAAACATTTCAGAAGAGAAGGCGCTTTTATTGATGTGGAAGTCTATTGCTTGAGGAAACTGATTACTAAGGTGAATAAGGAAAACTCTGATGATGATTTATAGAGTGTGTGGTGTGTTTTATGATAGAGTGTGGTTTTCACTCTCTGTTTATTTTATCTATACTTTTTAATGAACGGGATTCACGTTGCGAGCTTGAATGTCAATGGAGAAAGAGAGCATAATAAGAGAGTTATATGAACTTGTGAAGCAGAAGCGGATTGATGTCATGATGCTGCAGGAAACCCACAGAGATAACAGCAATGCTGCTGATTGGGTGAAGGAGTGGGAAGGGCTGGCAATTTTAACACATCACTCAGTGGTAGTGTTGCTCTGCTCTTTGCTTGCAGTTTTATCCCATGTTCTTATTCAGCTGAAGAGATTTTAAACGGGAGGCTTTTAAAAGTAAAAGCGTTTTAAGAAAATGAGGTTTTAGTTGTTATCTGTGTGTACACTCCCACCAATGCAATGGAGAGAATGAGTTTTTTAGACGAGTTGAACAGTGTCATTGCTAATAGCAACACCACTGATATTTTAATTTTGGGTGGAGATTTTAATTGCACAACAGATAATTTAGATCGGAATCACGTAGAACCTCACATGGCTTCCCGTAAGCACCTGTGGGAGATGATTGAGGCCCATGAGCTAAGTGATGTATGGAGGAACCTAAATAAAAAACAGAGACAGTACACGTGGGCCCACTCCACAGACAACACACTCTCTCTGGCGAGATTACACCGTTTTTAGCATCAACTGACATTTTTTACTAAGTGTTTTATTGTTCCAGTAGGTATCTTGGACCACAGTATGGTAAAAAGAATGTAAAGCCTAAGAGCGCCTACTGGCATTTTAACACTGCACTTTTACATGATGCTAATTTTAGAGAAGGCAGCTTTTATTTATTTATGGAATTGTTTTAAATCTGAGAAGGCAGCTTTTAACTCTTTACAAAAGTGGTGGGATTTTACTAAAACACAGATCAAAGTATTCTGTCAACAGTACACTCTCAATGTCACAAGAGACATTGTTAGATCTCTGAAAGCTCTGTGAGATAGAAATAGTGGAACTCCAGCGTTTGGAGGCCACTGGAAATTGAGGGCATATTGAAGCCCTCAGAAGTAAAAAAGCTAAAATGAATGACCTGTTAGACATCACAGCACAGGGGGTGCTGGTCCGCTCTCACTTCACAAGTGTGACCGAGATGGATGCTCCTTCCAAGTTCTTCTTCAATTTAGAGCAAAAGAATGGACAGAAAAGATTGGGCCAAACTACCAGCAACAGTGTGTAAAAAACTTGTGGCGACTTACAGAAAACGTTTGACCTCTGTCATTGCCAACAAAGGGTATATAACAAAGTATTGAGATGAACTTTTGTTATTGACCAAATACTTATTTTCCACCATAACTTGCAAAAAAATTCTTTAAAAATCAGACAATGTGATTTTCTGGATTTTTTTTTTCTCATTCTGTCTCTCATAGTTGAAGTGTACCTATGATGAAAATTACAGGCCTCTCTCATCTTTTTAAGTGGGAGAACTTGCACAATTGGTGGCTGACTAAATACTTTTTTGCCCCACTGTATACATGCTGTGCGAACAGAATCAGGGGATCTCTTGTCAGAGCCCACTGAAATTCGTAAGCAGACAGTATGCTTCTACTCGAAGCTATACAGCAGCGAGAGGTCAGGGGCACAGATAGTGGAGGAGAGCTTTCTGAAAGACCTGCCGAAGCTCTCGGTTTTTAAAATTCCACACACTAATGCCTCTATCTGTCTGTCAGCATATGCAGATGACCTAGTAGTAATGATAGACTCACAGAAAGACGTGAATGTTTTAACTGACATTTTAAATGACTTTCAGATTCAATCTTCTGCAAAAGTCAACTTGGCGAAATGTGAAGCCATTTTAGCTGGGGAGTGGGGAGGAGAGCGACCTACACTACCAGGGGGTCTAGTGTGGAAAAAAGATGGTTTTAAATACTTGGGTGTCTACCTGGGGAATAATGAGTTTTTAAACAAAAACCGGGAAGGCACTGTAGAGCAGGCAGACTGAGCAGGTGGAAGCGGCTGGTCCCAAGGATGTCCTACAGGGGGCGAACACTGGTCATCAACAACCTAGCCGCGTCGTCCCTCTGGCACAAGCTGGGATGTGTGGATCCGCCACCAAACCTGCTGGAAAGCATCCAGGCCCTGCTGGTGGACTTCTTCTGGGATGGTCTACACTGGATTCCTCAGAGCGTCCTGCACCTGCCCAAAGAAGAAGGGGGACAGGGGCTGGTCCATTTAGCCAGCAGAACTTCAGCTTTCCGCCTCCAGTTCCTCCAGAGACCCCTTCACTGGTCCCAAAGACTTAATATGGAGAGCAGTAGCCCATATATTTTTACACAAGGTCAGAGGACTGGGGCTAGACCGAACTTTGTTTTTAATGGATACCAAAACGCTGGATGTTTCTGGATTATCGAGTTTTTACCGTGGACTTTTTAAAATCTGGAACTGTTTTAGAAAACAAAACAAGGGCTGTGGAACGCTGCACTGGCTGCTGGAGGAGCCCCTGATTCACGGCGGGCATCTGGACATCTCCGGTGTGACCGCCCCTGCACTGTCCAGAGCTCTCATCTCCTCGAGGGTCGTGACACTCCGGGAGCTGGTGAACATTGCGGGGACTGACCTGTCACGGGCAGAGGACCTGGAAGCACGTTTGGGACTAAGGTCCCTGCGTGATGTCAATCAGCTCTTACATCGCTGGAGGACTGTCTTAACATCAAAGGAGCGTGTTCAGCTGATGGACTATCAGATTACTGTAAACAACCCTGCAGAAGAAGGACCTTTTCCCCAGCTGGACATCGCTCCCGACCTTGACGGGTCTGAAGGTCCGCTCCTGGAGTGCTGGGGTGTAAGGGAGATGGACTTTGGGTCAGTGTCGGGGAAGCTGCTCTACAGAGCGTGTGTTAAGGTTTTGAATAAGAAGAAGCTGAGTGGGAGGGTAGAAAACCCCATGGAGAAGTGTTTTTAATGGTGATATTAAACCAGAGTGGAGGGCACTGTATAAACCACCGTTAACCAAAAGAGCTGCCGACCTCCAATGGAGGATTTTACATGGTATTATCTCTGTGAACTCTTTTATCTCTGTTTTAAACCCTGATGTTTTACATGACTGTCCTTTTTGTTCACAGAGAGAAACTGTTTTTCATGCTTTTATTCACTGCTCCAGGTTACAGCCATTGTTTGTGTTTTTACGGAGAATTTTAAGGTCTTTTAATGTTGATTTTACTTTTCAGTGTTTTATTCTTGGTTTTAAATATGCCAAGAGACACAGGTTCAAATGCCAACTGATTAATTTTATCTTTGGTCAAGCTAAAATGACAATTTACCTGAGCAGAAAAAACAAAATTGCACAAAACACAGACTGTGATGCTAAAAGGATTTTCTCCAGACTGGTTAAATCAAGAATTTTAATTGATTTTAATTTTTATAAGAGTATGAATGATTTGCTGATGTTTGAGGCAGTGTGGTGTTGTGAGAAAGCTCTGTGCTCTGTTGAAAACAGAGAGCTCTGCTTTGCACCAGAACTAATCCTCACTACTTTTAACTGTCCAATGCTACACTTAACCTAATTTATTGAAATGGTTTTAATATTCATTCATTCATTGTCTACCGCTTATCCGATCTAATCTCAGGAGTCATTGGGCATGAAGGCAGAACACACCCTGGATGGAGTGCCAACCCATCGCAGGGCACACACACACTCTCATTCACTCACGCAATCACACACTATGGACAATTTAGAGATGCCAATCAACTTACAATGCATGTCTTTGGACTGGGGGAGGAAACCGGAGTACTCAGAGGAAACCTCCGAGGCACGGGGAGAACATGCAAACTCCACACACACGGCAGAGGCAGAAATTGAAC
Organism: Hemibagrus guttatus; assembly: GCA_033459395.1. NCBI lineage: Eukaryota > Metazoa > Chordata > Actinopteri > Siluriformes > Bagridae > Hemibagrus > Hemibagrus guttatus. Next base: position 7,014,795 of record JAUCMX010000006.1, on the reverse strand, counting down.
CCCTAACCCTGGAGGTGTGAGGCAAACGTGCAAGCCACCAAGCCACTGTGCACCCTGGTTTTAATATTTATTTATTTATTTATTTATTGAGTCACCATGATTTATGTATAATGTGACTTGTTTAAATAAAGGACTCTAAAAAGTAAAAAAAAAAAAAAAAAAAAGTCTCTCTCTCTGTCTCTCTTCTCTCACTCTCTCTTGCACTCTGCAGAGTGTTGAGCAGCTGGTTGTGAAATAAATTCATGCTTCCTGTTTATAGCAGGCACTTCTAAAGCTTTCACTTCCTACATCTAGAGAAAGTGTACTGTTCCTTTAACAGCTATCAGACTCTGTTATATGATGCGTGGAGCGTTTCAGCTCTCAGTGCCCAGTCCAACAGGACAACTGTGTGGACATGGGATGCATCGAGGAGGACAAAGACACACTGGACTTTTAACTTATTAAAAGATTCTCCTCAATGTGATGATAAAAGTAGGTTTATTATTATAATTATTATCATTATTATTATTGTTATTATTACTATTGCTGTCTTATTCTGTGCTTAGAGCTTCTCATTTGCGTAGCCTCGTCTGTCTTTGAGTGTAATACCACTAACTTTAGATAAATACTTACACAGTAGATGAAAGAAATTAGATTTTTGTTTAGGAGTACTTTAATCGTCTGAAATTAATAAAAAATAAATGTTAACATGGTGGTAATGAAAAGTAAGGGTAAGTTTGTACCCAAAGTTTTGAGAAAACTTATAAAGACCTAAAATTGGTATTTTTTTATTTTTTTTTAAACTAGATATTGTAGAAGTAATTAGTTAAATCAATTTTCTTAATTAATTACTTGAATTATGTAATGTTAATTATTATTATTTGTTTGTGTAATATTTATTGTATATATACACCGCAAGATATAAAAGAAATCTGTTATGTTTTTCATATTTCTGCCTCTTTAAATACTTTAGATACTGAAAAGATTTTATTTAAAATATCAAAATGTGCAAGGCATGTGTATTATTAAAAAAAGGTGGGGGGGATATCTTGCCTTGCACATTTTAATACTTTAAATATATTGTTTAATATTTTTAAATATTTTTAAAACATTTTAAGTCTAAAAAAGAGACTAAATATAATAAAATAACAGATTATTTATTTTTAAATCTCACAGTTATGTTTAATATTTTAACTATAAATAAATTTTTAATGCAGGTTTGTTGTTGTACCTTACAGAAAAAATCTAAATAACTGTGCAATATTGTTGTATGGTGTAAATGTAAAGTTTTATTTCATTTAGATTTCCAGAAACTTTTGTGGCATGAACAAAGATTGACTCAAAACAGATTTATAGTGAGAAGTAGTGACAGTATGGAACAGTTTATGGCTTTTCAGTGGGATATCTGGATAAGCAACGGATATGACAACATGCATTTCATGATATATTTGGCAAATATGTTACATAGGAAATTAAATACAATAATGAATATGATAATAATAATGAAATAATGAATAAATAAATAAAAGAATAAACATCTCCTTACATCTAGAGGCTCCAGACTGCAGGTGACCTTTATCCCACAGCACAGTAATCATCTACCCTAGGCTCGAATGCAAACAAGAAGACAATAATACATCGTTTTGAACATTAAAGTTGCTTACTGTGTGATAAAGAGTCATCTGCAAATTTGATTTAAAATGTCCAATCAATCACACATCTTTAATTAATCAAACACATGAACGTGCGTATCCGAGCAACTAGCAGACTGAAAAGTCTTATTGAAAAGTCTGCAAATATCTGGGTTTCATTTAGATATTCTTCTTCTTTTTGCTTTTAAGTCTATCAAATATAACTTACACAAATAATAATAAATATTATATTATATAATGAAATAATATTTCTGAACTTTCCACCAATTAAAAACAAACTGTAAGGTCTGAGTTCGCTTTAGTTCTTGGACGCCGAAAAATAATATTTTTTATAATTCACTTCATTTAAACAAAATTTCATTTGCATAGAAAAAATTCAGAATATAACAGATCGAATTTAACATTCACGTTTATATTTAGCCCTAATGAGCAAGGCAGAGGTAGCAATAATGTGTGCATAACTTGTGTAACATAACAACCCTGGCTATGGTGTATATACTGTATTTTATATATAATTTTGAGACAACATTCATACTTGATCATTATAGCTCACTAAAGCAACTGGCAAAATACAAATGTTAAATGAATCAATGTTCTGATCTGATCTGATCCCAAAATTTACTTTAATGTTTAATAACTAGTACAGAATGTGTACACCAACCAGGCATAACATTATGAGCACCTGTCTAATATTGTGTCGGTCCCCCTTTTGCTGCTAAAACAGCCCTGACCCGTCAGGTACTGTATATTCTGACACCTTTCTATCAGAACCAGCATTAACTTCTTCAGCAATCTGAGCAACAGTAGCTCGTCTGTTGGAATCGGATCACACGGGCCAGCCTTCGCTCCCCACGTGCATCAATGAGCCTTGACCGTCCATGACCCCTTGTCGCTGGTTCACCACTGTTCCTTCCTTGGACCACTTTTGATAGATACTGACCACTGCAGACCGGGAACACCCCACAAGAGCTGCAGTTTTGGAGATGCTCTGATCCAGGGAGCCATCACAATTTGGCCCTTGTCAAACTCGCTCAAATCCTTACGCTTGTCCATTTTTCCTGCTTTTAAAACATCAACTTTGAGGACAAAATGTTCACTTGCTGCCTAATATATCCCACCCACTAACAGGTGCCATGATGAGGAGATAATCAAGTTTAGCACTTTTAAACAAGATATTGTTTAGTCCTGTAACCATTTGTTACTTAGCAGGAGAAGTTGTCATCAGTTTGAACTTAAGAAGAAATAAATTTGAACTTTGCGACACACATCTTACCTGAAAATCAGTTTATACAAATTCACCCCATTATCAGTTAAATATAGGATATGTGCTTGTTTGTGTATGATGTAGGAGCAAATTCCGATTCACGGGACCCTAGCAGAGACAAAGCCTCCACATATACACTAAACAGCTAGCTAAAGAGAATATACACACTCTTCCAGATGGTTTACAGAAGTATGTTTTATGTAAACACTGGTATATTAAATTCAGTTTTGGTTTTGGGTAGTAAGATGTCCAGATGTAACAGGTCTCAGGTGTAATACTATAATATTTGAAGCTCCAGATCTATCAAATTATGGAAGAATCTATTCTACATAGCCTTCTTCAAGTCACTCCACAGGTTTTTGATAGGATTTACATCTGGGCTCTGATTGGGCCATTCCAAAACGGCTTTTATAACCTTGTTCCTTTATTGACTTGTATCTGTGCTTTGGGTTGTTATCGTGCTAGAAAGTGAAGTTTTTCTCCATCTTCAGCTAACAGAGGCAGCTTTACAGGTTTTGTATTTAGGAGTTGTCCATGATTCCCTCTCTCTTAATCCCAGTTGAAGAGAAGCAGCCTTACAGCATGATGCTAACACCACCAAGCTTCACTGTGGGTTTGATATTCTTTGGGTAATAAGCTGTTTTGCTTTTGCACCAGATATATTTTATAATTATACCCAAAAAAGTACTATTTTGGTCTCATTAGAGCATAACACACATGCTTTGAGATAATTAGATTAACCCTAGGCAGTGTTTGGGTTTTATTTTGTTTTGTTTTATGTTGAAGAAGGCCTTCCATCCCGGATGAGCCCCATTGTTTTGGAGTGGAGGTAGCTCAAGTGGTTAAGGCGCTGGGTTGTTGATCAGAGGATCAGGGTTCAAGCACCAGCACCGCTAAACTGTCACAATCGGGTCCATGAGCAAGGCCCTCAACCCTCCAGGAATGCTGCATCATGGCTGACCCTGTGCTCTGAAATTTGGGATATGTGAAGAAAGAATTTCACTGCGCTATAATGTATATGTGACAGGTCTATCTAGCACCTTAAAATACAAGAGATCGTTCAAGCTCATGACACTGTAGGAAGCCTTTCTGAGAAGTGTTTGTCTTGTCCTTGTGTCAGGTTTAGAGTGATGTTCTGCTCTCGGTAATATCACAGTGGTGCTCCATTTATTTCTCTGCTCCTTGAAGATTGCCCTTTGGAAATTTTTTTGTACCCCTCTCCTGATTGATATCTTTGCCTAATAGGATCCTAAAACATGTTTAGATTTTTTTTAATCCACTGTACATGTTCATAACCCTTTTATGATTTCATAAAATGACTGGAAAATAATGCAATAAATATGTATCTCTGATGTTCTCAGGATAAATGGAGCGAGGGTGAGAGCACCATGATGGACCCGGTGGACCAGAGCGAGCAGGAGAAACTTATCATTTTTCATCACCTTGCCGCTGTCAACTATCATTATCCTCACCAACCTGCTCATCATCATCGGTATCGTCTGCAACAGACAGCTCCACGACACTCCCAACTACTTCTTCCTGAGCCTGCTGGTGGCAGATCTCTGCACGGGCCTCGCTCTGCCCTTTATCCCTCGCATGGGTCTCAACCGCTCGCTGCATTTTCGCTCCTGCCTGGTAGTACACATCTTCCCCAATTTTCTCTTTCTGTCCTTTCTCTTCAACCTGGTCATGGTGCACTATGAGCGGTATCTGTGCATCGTCCATCCACTGCATTACAGCCAGTTTTGGGTTCACCGCTGTTTTCCGGCTGCACTTTTAGCCGTATGGATTCCTCCTCTACTTTATGCAAGTTTACCCGCGTTTGGATGGAACAACTGGAACGAGAGCTTGGATACTAATACATCACATGCTAATGAGGGTGAACTAGCAGGAGGTGGACATAACTGCTCAGAAACGACATACGACGAGGAGGAGTGTTGCTCCTACAAAAAGATTTTCCCCAAACCCTTCATCTACTTGGAAGTCTATGGGCTTCTCCTGCCTGCCATCTTCTCCATCCTTGCCATGACAGGCCGAGTTCTCTGGATTACTCGAAAGCAACTGCGTGACATTTGTAAGCTTAATCGCTCTGTGGAGCGCAGCGAGGCCTCAGAACATGAACATCGCCTCAATCTGCGCTACGCAAAGTGTGTCGCTGCTGTCTCGCTCACCTTCCTTTGCTGCTGGGTTCCTTACATCGTCTACCTGCATGTTTCCGTCGTGTTGCTTCGAGGAGATGGGAAGAGAAGCTCGTCCCTCAACACCATTCTCTCGTGCACGGGAATCGGCAGCATGGCCATCATTCCCATCATACTCAGTCTCGCCAACAGGCAGTACACAGAGCCAGTACGTAATCTGCTGATGAAAATCAGGACTCGCTGCACTAACGTGCAGGACCACGGGAATCCTACCTAAATTCTTTTTTGCAGGAGCACAAGTGTCTTTTCATATAAGCATGTAGCAGGAGGTGGACCTCGGCACTGAAGACAATGTAGCAGAATCAATTTACTTGCTCATTCATACTGTTTTATTTCCTTGTCAGGTTGTTAAGTAGCTAGTGTGATAACTTTCTGCTAACATCCCAGTACTGTTTTCAAGGCTTCCTTAATGGTTTCCAGTCATAATGGATGATTAGGATTTAATGATTTGCAAAAGTCTAATCAATTTTTTCTTTCTTTCTTTCTTTCTTTCTTTCTTTCTTTCTTTCTTTCTTTCTTTCTTTCTTTCTTCTTTCTTTCTTTCTTTCTTCTTTTTTTCTTTCTTTCTTTCTTTCTTTCTTTCTTTCTTTCTTTCTTTTCCTTCCTTCCTTCCTTCCTTCCTTCCTTTCTTACAGAGCCACTATATTAATGGAATTCAGGCCTGATTCTCCCTAGAGTATCGTAAATAGTGATTTCCGTTTAAATGAAATTCTGCCTGATCATTACAGACTGCATTCAACAATCACAAATACATTAAGTCCATTAAATTCCATAGAAATTGCTAGCACATGGTTGCTATCACAATCCCATGGAAAAGGACCTTGAATACTCTATCAACTGCATATCGAAAACCCTAACTATCATAAATAACCTTTGATCAGCATTACACAACAAGGACACTGGTAATTTAACATTCATTCATTCATTGTCTACCGCTTAGCCGTCAGTCGTCATTGGGCATCAAGGCAGGATACACATGCGCGTGTGACGGAGTGCCAATTCATCGCAGGGTACACACACACTCTCATTCACTCACGCAATCACACATTACGGACAACTTAGAGATGCCAATCAACCTACAATGCATGTTGTTGTTCCGGGGGAGGAAACCGGAGTACCCAGAGGAAACCCCCACAAAGTCTTCGAAGTCTTTGCACGTACACACTGTTCTAGACATTTGTTTTTTCTTACTTGGAGTGTTTTTGTCAAATAAAACAGAACAGTTTGGGTTCAGAACACATTTTCCTTCAAATTTCACAAAATATTTTCATTTCTAGTTCCCAAAATAGAAATGTAATAATATTCCGTTGTATTTCCTTCACAAATGGAAAATCAGAACAGTTTAATGACACATTGTGCCTTATGCTCGGAGCTTTTTTCACATGTGATGGCTAAATGAATGTTCTGAAGTAGCTAAGCTACAATCATGCAAAAACTCATTCACTGGAAATAATGCACATTTAATTGTGTTACTCTAGTGAGTTATGCTGCATATACATTTAATAAAGTAAATTATTGACAAATGAAAATGTAGTATTGTAAATCTTCTATTCTAGCTAGCTAGTGGTATACAGGATGAACAAGACAGACATTATGATTTTATTCCACAAAGGCTAATATTGTCAGGATCATGGGGTGCCAGGCAGGGGAAATCAGCCCCAAGGTGCAAGGATAGCCATGAAACAGGGTTTTATTACAAAAAAATGAACAAACATAACGACGAGAAAAGTAACCACCAGAAACAAAACCTTGAGAACAAAAGACACACCCTACGCCAAGGACTCGACAAATTAACACAAGGAAGAACCCAATATAAATAGGTTAGATAATCAGGGTGACACGAGGGACAGGTGTACAGAGGTGGGGCAAACATGAGGGGGAAAAAAAACACAAAACCAAAACAAAAGCACATAGCACAGACAAACAAACCCCCGCTGGAAGCCCCCTAGTAATCCCACAGGGCATAGCCACACCATCCATGACAAATATATTGCTAGCTATCTAAAACTGATCACAATCTCATTTGCATAGGCAATAAAACTATTTACCTGTCAAATAAGGTCAGTGTAGTCAAAACGTTAATGTTACATAGACGTCTTTACTTTATCGTCACAGAAAGAGAATATCCAGGAGTCTCTCTAGCACAGCTTGATTCTTAATCTTAATTAAACGTCTTAATCTTAAATGTCCAAAGATGAGGAGAAAGAAGTCTCCTCTGTCCAATCAACCGTTTAGTCTCATTTTTATTTATTTTAACATCAAAAATGGATTTATAATTCATCACATATTTTTTAAAATAAAGGTAAATTATTATGTTGTTATATATAAAGAGGAATTAACAAATATTTTGTTCAGTATTTTTCATCCCAAAACTTCCATGCTTATATAATTGAACTAATTTAAATAATACAAAATTAAAATAATAAAAGCCAAGATGAAGATAATCATATGGATACATTAATGTTAATAAAGTTTTTGAAATTATTATATGAAACTGAACTCTGTCTGCAAACAAAAACTGTTTACTTTGTATTTTGTTTTGTATATTGTTCTGTATTTAATTCAGACACATTCCCTTAACATGAACAAACTCTGCCTCTGAAAAGTAATGCAGTGACAGATACAAGTGAATGACTTTAATATGATGTTGGAGAACATCCAAGCCCACAGTCATATGTGATTTTTAAACATTCTATTTCAGATTCAGTTTCCATTGTCGCGCAGTTGTGGCTGTTAAGATTTGCTGAGATTTGTGTTTTTTCAGCTTCATGAGCATTAGTGAGATCAGACACTGATGTTGGGATGTTGATGAGGCTCCAGTTCCAGTTCATCCCAAAGGTGTCAGAGTCAGAGTCAGGGCTCTGTGCAAGACACTCCAGTTCTTCCACTCCATACTTGACCAATCATGTCTTCATGGAGCTTGCGTTGTGCATAATGGCATTGTCATGATGGAACAGGTTTAGTTCCAGTGAAGGGAAACTACAGTGTAGTTGCAGCAAAAGTTTGAGAAGAAGCACATAGACTGACAGATAGACAGATAGACAGATAGATAGATAGATAGATAGATAGATAGATAGATAGATAGATAGATAGATAGATAGATAGATAGATAGATAGATCCCATGAGGGAAATTCTTGTGTTGAATATCACATATGGTCAGATATCCACATACTTTTGGCCATACAATGAAACAGACACTTATCACAGTTATCTTTCTCTGATGTCTCTTTTAAACCCATACTTAAAAAAAAAAAAAAATTCACTTTCAAAAATTCACTTTCTCCATAAAGACATGGATGAGTGAGTTTGGTGTGGAGGAACTTGACTGGCCTGCACAGAGTCCTAACCTCAACCCCATAGAACACCTTTGCGATGAATTAGAGCGGAGACTGCAAGCCAGGCCTTCTCGTCCAACATCGGTGCCTGACCTCACAAATGTGCTTCTAGAGGAACGGTCAAATATTCCCATAAACACACTCCTAAACCTTGTGGAAAGCCTTCCCAGAAGAGTTGAAGCTGTTATAGTTGCAAAGGGCGGGACAACTCCATATTACATTCATGTGCATGTAAAGGCAGACATCCCAAAGTTTTTGGCAATATAGTGTATTTGGATTAAAAATGATAAGGAAGATGTAGCTGTATTTAACTGTTAAAACTGCAATGACTATTTCTGCTGCTGTCTCTCACTGTCCCTAGCCCTGTTTCTTCGTTTGCACTCACTGTATAACACTGTTCTTTTGCACATAGTCGGTGTTATGTGTCTTGTTTGTTCGTCATTCTCTGCACTTTGTATGTTGGAAAATTTGGCACCTTGAAAGTATAGTTTAGCTCTATGTTTGTCCGCGTCACCTTGTAATTCGTTTTGTGTAGCACCTCTGGTCCAGGAGGAACGTTGTTTCATTTCACCGTGTACTGCATCAGCTATATATGGTTGAAGTGACAATAAAGCTTCTTTGACTCGATGTGTTAGCAAATTCTACTTTCAGACATAACTCTTTCCTGGCTCCTGGTACAGAGTTTTAAAGCAGTTAGTAGAGGGTAAATGGGATAAATAATTTTTTAATCCGGTGTTACCCAGATGAGGATGGGTTCACTTCCTCTCAAGCTTTCTTTCTAATATCGTGTCTGGAAGATTGTTTCTTGGCATTGTCATCTATGACTTGCTCATTAGGGATAGATTTTTGTTTAAAATGTGTAATTTATATTCTGTATTTATATATTTCTGTAAAGTTGCTTTATGACAATACCCATTGTTAAAAGCACTATACAGAAAATTGAAATGAATTGAAATCTGTTTGTCATTTCAGTAATACAACCTCTTCATGTGAAAGTAAGTAGTTCTTGGCCATTTTTAACCATAAATATCAGACTTTCCAGCAACAGTAGTTGTTTTGTCACCTAACATACACTTTTAGACACATCAAGTCATGGTACATCACCAACCTCTGAAACAGAAAGAGAGACTTGGGTGTAAATTGTGGTTTCCGTTGTTTCGTTTCATCTTCCCCTGCTTATGAGAGCAGCTTTTCTCAGAAACCCTGTTGACACATTTGCTTATTCATTCATTCATTGTGTACCACTTATCCGATCTATACTCGGGTCACGGGGAGCCTGTGCCTATCTCAGGAGTCATTGGGCATCAAGGCAGGATACACCCTGGACGGAGTGCCAACCCATCGCAGGGCACACACACACACTCTCATTCACTCACACACTACGGACAATTTAGAGATGCCAATTTAGAGTCTTTGGACTGGGGGAGGAAACCGGAGTACCCGGAGGAAACCCCTGAGGCACAGGGAGAACATGCAAACTCCACACACACACGGCGGAGGCGGGAATCGAACCCCCAACCCTGGAGGTGTGAGGCAAACATGCTAACCACTGTGCTCCCACATTTGCTTATGTTATTGAATTTTTATCCAAATACAGAGCCAAAGATTATATGGCTCTTGTTTTGTTAGTGAATCAGATAAAAAGAAAGGAACAGAAAAGGAACAGAGCTGAGACCTTCCTTATAAACAAACTGTACTGTGACAAATGGTAGAGCCTTAATGGTTTTCAGTTGCTAGTATGCCAATGACCAAATACAGTACTTCTGTGTCTTCCATCACACATCCAAACTTCTACTTTTATAGCTTTTCTATGCTTTTACTCAAATTGTAAACATATTGCAAACTTTGTCCATTTTTTTCTGATCGAACACAGGCTGCTCAAACACGTTCAATAAGAGATTTGGTCTGATAAGATAAAGCGAAACTAAATAATTACATTTTAGTCATAATGTTTACACTCTGAGACCCGTCTGAGACGGAAACTAGTGGGAAAGGGAAACCCTACGTATTCTCACAGACACACACACACACACACACACGCACACGCACATCCACAAAGAGATTCCAACCACATTTCTCAGTCCTGTAATGGAACACATTTCACGCGCTGCACACGTAATGCTGATGTTGTGAGTAACTTGTTCTGGGTAAGATTTAACTGCGTGAATTATATTAGTCATGGAGACAATGAGAGGGGAAAAAAACGGTATGAGATTTCTGAATGTTTCCGATAGCTGCGATGACCTCTGAGAAAGAATAAGAATATAGGATGAGATTTTAACCCAAGTATAACAAGGTAAACTAGGTGAGATGCAGCAAATAAATAAATAAATAAATAAATAAATAAATAAATAAACAAATTAATTAATAATAGTGATAATAATGATGATGATGATAATAATAATAATAATAATAATAATAATAATAATAATAATAATAATAATAATAATAATAATAATAATAATAATAATGTAGCACCACGGTCTGTCAGTAAAGCACATGCTGATATGCATACCAATCAGCCCCAATAGTTTAATGTTTGTGTTTTTCATAGCTGAAGTATGCATTTTTTTCTTCTTCCTTTAAGTTCTGTGGCTAACCATCAAGCCCATATTTGTCGTGAAAGGTTCAACTAAAAAAGTACAAGTACATTATTTTAACAGTGATTCATGCTCCATTATCTTCCTTAAAGACACCACAACATACATCACTCAACATGTGAGCAACCATGTTTTAATGCCTGCTTTACACATATACATGTTATTAAATGGTCACTAGAGAGAACATTAAAGATAGCGATAAATGCACAGTTTTTGTATGTATACTGTATGGAGTGTACAATTTCTTTCCTGTTTTTCTAGGCTAATTTAACAAATAAATGAGGAAAGCTTAAAGCTTTCAGCATGAAAGACATTGCCCAAGACGTGTCCTACTTCATCAAATACTCATCTCAAATGAGTTCTCAAACATTGGATGTGGTTTGCTGTGTATAACACTGTCGCCTACATATAATCAACAGAATGGATCTTTCACAACACTTAACCATCTGTTTCACCATCATCCTATTTCTCAACCTGTGAATTCAGATCATTTGCAAGTTCCTGCCAGACAGCTGAGAACTAAACAGCAATGCAGTTGTAAGGACCACGCACTGGCCCAATGACGGAATTCAGCGGCGTGGATGAAGGGATCTCGTGTTCTACCTTTCCTTTGCGCTTCTCGAAGAATTTGCTTAATTTATTAGAATTTGGTTTCGGTCTTTAACCTCTGTGTATAATTATAATCTGACTCCAATCAGTATTTTCTCATAATTAACTGTATCAAAAGACTTCCTGAAAACAGGACGACAACACTAGAACTGTTTAGCTAGTTAGTGATATTTTGCTGAAGAACATTATGACAACTAGCCAGAACATTCATTCATTCATTCATTCATTCATTCATTGTCTACCGCTTATCCGATCTATTCTCGGGTCAACATCTATGGGTCAACTAAAGACCTGGTTTTGACCGGGTCGTAAAGATACATCTGGTTCAGAGATTGATTGTGATCTGTGTTTTTAGTTTTGTGACCCAGAGATAACACTAAGTAAGTGTTGTAAAAGACATAGCTTGAATTGTTATCTTGTGACCTGAGAGGGGGTTGAATAAGGTCATAAGAACATATCTCCAACAGGAGTACAGACTATGTGTAAACTTTAGTACACTCTGATTTGGAAATTAAACCTTTTTCACCAATCGCACCATGACCATTAGAATGACATTAGACATCAATCACATCATATAGTAAGTATATCATCATATTTTTTCAATATTCTTGAGAGTAGAACCTGAAGAGAATGGGGTAAGAGAATGTAAATTAGGGTGAAGCCTTCTTGATAAGATCCAGAAGATAGTTCCACCATTGTCTCCTTGAAGAGGGGAGGAACGCACAGGAATGTAAATTGTTTTATGATACACTCCCAGAACACCCCAAAGCCCCCAAAGTTTCTGGTTTTTGGTTGAAGATATAACTTAATCACACTCAGTATTAATACTTTTGCCAGCCACATTACACAGTGAAGCAATAAATTACAGAACAAAAGGAGTTCATGTTAACTTCTTAGAGGATAAGCTGTATTTCCTCTGCTAAATAATGAAAAAGTTACTTTCAGCTGCTCCCTGGTCAGGGTCACCACAGTGGACCAACTGGTCTGCACAACAACTTGGCACAGGTTTTTACACCAGATGCCCTTCCTGACACAACCCTCCCATTTTTCTGGGCTTGGGACCAGCACTGCATCCAATGGCTGGGGTTGGGGCATTGGCTGGGAATTGAACCTGGGCCTTCTGCATGGTAGGTGAGAAATCTACTACTGAGCCACCAATGCCCTTCTGATACTAAATAATAATAATGAAAAATTAGATATTAGAATGGTGGTATGCATGTAACAAGGGTTATTTAGTTGTTATTGGTGGACAGTGGTGCATGTTGGTGAAGGTTAGTGTTGGTGGACAGTGGAGCATGTTGGTGAAGGTTAGTGTTGGTGGACAGTGCAGTGTGTTGGTGGACAGTGGAGGATGTTGGTGAAGGTTAGTGTTGATGGACAGTGCAGTGTGTTGGTGGACAGTGGAGGATGTTGGTGAAGGTTAGTGTTGGTGGACAGTGGAGGATGTTGGTGAAGGTTAGTGTTGGTGGACAGTGCAGCGTGTTGGTGGACAGTGGAGGATGTTGGTGAAGGTTGGTGGACAGTGGAGGATGTTGGTGAAGGTTAGTGTTGGTGGACAGTGCAGCGTGTTGGTGGACAGTGGAGGATGTTGGTGAAGGTTAGTGTTAGTGGATAGTAGTTAGTTGTTTTGTTGGTGGTCAGTGGAGAACGTTGTTGAAGGTTAGTTCGGTGGTCAATGGAGAATGTTGGTGAAGGTTAGTTTTCATTGGTGGTCAGTAGAGAGTGTTGGTGCAGGTTTATTTTTTAGTTGATGGTCAGTGGAGAATGTTGGTGAAGGTTACTATTGATGGAGTTTGGTGGAGAATGTTGGAGTATATTAGCGTTTATGGACTTGGAGAATACTAGTGTTTGGTGGAGGTTGACGGAGGATGTTTCTGAATGCTAATGTTTGTTCTCTGAGAACTGATAAGCCATGCTTAGTTGGGAACAATGGAAAATGAGAAGAGTTCACTAAGGGGCATTTTACTGGAAGTTTGCATATGGTGATATCTACATGAAAGTATGTGTGCTTCTCTCTGTTTGAATGAATGTGTCTATGTTTATACATTGAGACAAGAGTAATTTATATTTGCAGGGTTCCATTAGGGAACAGCTTTCAAAGCTCACAGCCTTAGTTTAAACATAGACAACTCAGGTCAACTGGGACACTCAATGTGCACTTTGTTCTGAAACACTACTGATTTAATGGATTCAATATTAAAGAGAAATCCACTAAAAATTGGTTTCAATCTCAATTTAACAAACAGGACAGTCAAAAGCAGGCAACAATCAGATGTGGGGTGAAATTAAGACGTACAGTTACAAAAGGAAGCTATAAAATAGCAGAAAGTTACAGAATGTGTGATTCAGATAAATTTATTAAAACAAGTAATTAAATAGCAATTATTTTCTAGAGTGAGTTTAGACCAAATGCATTGTAGAATAAAGAGGTATGAGAACAGATACCTAAAGTGGTTATTTTACATTCATTGCCTACCGCTTATCCGAACTATTCCCGGGTCACGGGAAGCCTGTGCCTATCTCAGGCATCATTGGGCATCAAGGCAGGATACACCCTGGACACAGTGCCAACCCATCGCAGGGCACACACACACACACACACACTACAGACAATTTAGAGATACCAATCAACCTACCATACATGTCTTTGGACTGGGGGAGGAAACCGGAGGAAACCCCCGAGGCACGAGGAGAACATGCAAACTCCACACACACACACAGCGGAGGCGGGAATTGAAACCCCAATACTGGAGGTGTGAGGCAAACATGCTAACCACTAAGCCACTAAGCCACCATGCCCCCGGTTATTTTACATAAGTTACATAAAGTGAGAGGAATTTTGATCAGGTCTGCTTTAAAATATAAGTAAAAAGTATGTCATTTGTCCCTGTTACACTAAATGGAGATTTTGTGTACATTTACATTTACATTTCTGGCATTTGGCAGATGCTCTTATCCAGAGTGACGTACAAAAGTGCTTTAGTTCTCACTCACTGAATACATTAACACTGGTTCAATAAGACACAACTTGGGATACCATTAGCCTAACACTGAGTTGGGGTTTTTTTTTTTGTTTTTGTTTTTTTGTTGCAACATATTACGTAAACTGGAAAAATAAGAGCTAGTGTAAGTACTTCAGGAAGAGGTAAGTCTTCAGTTGCCGTTTGAAGACAGTCAGAGACTCGGCCGTACGGATACCTAGGGGAAGTTCGTTCCACCTCCTCGGTGCCAGAACAGAGAAGAGTCTAGATGTATACCTACCTTTTTCCCTGAGAGATGGTGGGACCAGTCGAGCAGTGCTAGTGGATCTGAGTGAGCGAGGTGCAGTGCGAGAAGTGACGAGAGCTTTGAGGTAAGATGGCGCTGGTCCATTCTTGGCTTTGTAGGCAAGCATTAGTGTTTTGAATCTGATGCGTGCAGCTACCGGAAGCCAGTGGAGGGAACGGAGCAGTGGGGTGGTGTGGGAGAACTTGGGCAGGTTGAAAACAAGTCGTGCAGCTGCATTTTGGATCATTTGCAGTGGGCGAATTGCGTTCAGAGGTAGACCTGCCAGAAGAGAGTTGCAGTAGTCCAATCTCGAGATGACCAGAGATTGAACAAGCACCTGAGTAGCCTGTGTGGATAGAAATGGCCGAATCCTTCTGATGTTGTACAGAAGAAACCGACATGAGCGTGTCACATTAGTGACATGGGAAGAAAAGGATAGTTGATTGTCCATGGTTACCCCAAGGTTGCGAGCAGAGGCTGTAGGGGAAATCATGGAGTTGCTCAGAGATATCGCGAGGTCTTGGGCTGGGGATGGATCACCTGGAATTATCAGCAGCTCGGAACTTGTGTAAGGAGTTTATATTTGTAGCTATAAATGTTCATTGGGAGCCTCATTATCCTTGTAGCTCCAGGGTAAAGCTCCATACCATGAATGTGCTGAATTATCAATTTGACTTTGATTGCTCATTCATTAAAAAGTATATAAGGGTCAAAATAAGGTCGCATTTCTTTCAAAGGGATAATAACATCATGCATGTATTAATACTGTATTTTCTAAAAGATCATTACAAAAAAAACTTTCTATTTCTTTAACCATGCCAAGAAAAACTTGTGAAACTTGTAAATAAAAAGTCAAACTAAAATTAATACAATTTTTCCATTTCCTTGAGCTTTATTTTTGGTGCACTTGACATCTCTGTTGTTTTTCCAAAGGGAAGTTAAGGACAAACAGATGCCCAGCTCTCATTTCCTGCTCTGGTTCTGGTGGAGGACAAACCAGTCTCATCCTATACATCATTATACTGATGTTCCCTGTTCCTGTGACTGTATGATCCATCAGTTCCCAGCAGGTTCAGAACCAAAAAAAGAGAGAGATTATCAAAACGCAATAATTTGTTTTTTTACTAAAGTGCATTAATCTTTATTATATCACCAGATTCAAATATAGCTCACCATACATAAAACAGACTGTAATTTATGACAGCCAGAGGTAGTACTATGTAAGTGCTGAGTAAATTTATGAAGGATTTTCCAGGAATTGTTCCCTGAACAGACAGGACGGTTAGAACACAGGCAGCCATAAATTTAGGAAGAGGTAAGCAAAGTCTATACAAAGAAGACAGAATAGCAACAAACTACGACTAGGAATAATTACACACTTCAAAAAAACAGTTATGAGGTGGATATAAACACCAGGCTGAGTAATCTGATTACATCAACAGTGTTGGTAAAATTCTTCACTCTGTTTAAAGGAGAAAAGTATAAACAGTTAATGAGTTCACAAATTACATTGTTTTAATTTGTCACATATGATTTATATCACAGTGAAATTCTTTTCGTGTTAGGAAGCTGGGGTCAGAGAGCCCAGTGATGTCAGCTTTTGGCTGTTTCGGGGCTCAAACCTTCAACCTTTTAATCAGCAACCCAGAGCCTTAACTTTTGAGCCACCACTAGCCCATTTCACTACTCTACCCCAAGTTACTGATGGTCATACTGATTAGGAACTGATACCTCTCAAAGTCTAGGGGATGGGGAAGGGGAACATTCATTCATTCATTCATTGTCTACTGCTTCTCTCATCTATTCTCGGGTCACGGGGAGCCTGTGCTCTCAGGCGTCATTGGGCATCAAGGCGGGATACACCCTGGATGGAGTGCCAACCCATCGCAGGGCACACACACACACACACTCTCATTCACTCACGCAATCACACACACTATGAATGATTTAGAGATGCCAATCAACCTACAATGCATGTCTTTGGACCGGGGGAGGAAACCTGAGTACCTGGAGGAAACCCCCGAGGCACAGGGAGAACATGCAAACTCCACATCGAACCACCAACCCTGGAGGTGTGATGCAAACGTGCTAACCAAATGAAAAAGCATTGCTGAACCGAGGTCTTTAGATCTTTTCTACATTTTTACCAAGCTTTAAAAAGGCCTTCAGTACAGGATCAGGTCAAAACAACAAATAAAGCTGTTCTAACTTTTCTACAAAAAGTTAGAACAGAACAAATTGCTTAGATTTACCCCATTTGTAACCAAAAACAGAAGAAAACAAATGAACAAAAATGCCATCCATCTCCCTACTGCTTCCAATTAAAACAAATATACAGTTTAAGTCTACAGGTTGGTACTCGCAACGTTAGTGAACAGCAATGCGAGACAACTGAGACAACAACTACAAAATCTCCACATTCAGGGGCAGGAGAAACCCAAGCCTCAAGCAACATGGCACCTCCAGCAGCTAATCAGAGCTATCTAGCAGAGTAAAAGAGAGAGTACTCCACATATGTACAATCATCTGTACCATGAATAATTTCAGATGTATAGAGCTAAATGGAAGTAATTATGTCCTGAGACATAACAGAACTAATGAGTGTTGGAAACCAATAGCTAAAACTAACAGTAGTGTTATTCCTAATCTCTCAGACTCTTGACTACAGTTCATGTACATAAGACAGCAAGACATCATGTTTCAATCCATTTGTTAAGCAGTTTCTGACTTGAGTATTTGCTGAGAAGATGATAAGATGATGCCTTCCCAGTGAGATTATAGAAAGCACCACTGGTAACATTAATGCATATTCAGTGCAGTGCAGAAATGTCTCATATGTTACACCTCAATCTCTTTAGAAATCAGTTTTCAGCACAATAATTTGTGGCAAAAAGCTTTGCAGCAGTCGTCAGGTGGACACCTATCTTTCTCAGATTCCTGGGTCTAATATATCCCTTCTATGCCTGACTACTGCCCATCTGACTGTCTTTCCTTTTAAGAAGAGGGAGCAAGAAGCCTTTATTATCGTCACACATACTTAACAGCACAGTGGAATTCTTTTCTTCACATATCCCAGCTGAGGAAGTTGGTCGTCAGAGCGCAGGGGCAGCTATGATACAGCACTCCTGGAGCAGAGAGGGTTAAGGGCCTTGCTCAATTACTCAACAGTGGAGCTTGGTGGTGCTGGAGCTTGAACCCCGATGCTCCGATCAACAACCAAGAGCCTTAACCACTCATAACCTGCTCTGTTCAGCTGCCTGTGAGAGATTTTTATGGCTTGCCAATATCCCTGTTCTTGGATTCATAGTTCAGTGTCTAAGAATGATTAGTTTAAACAAAAATGAATCCACAAATCCTCTACAGCCAACATCCACTGGGAGAATCTGTACTTTCCATCCTGTTTGCTTGGCATCCATCCGAGACAAGCTCCTCATATCTGAGATGTTTCCTGCTGAACCATACCACTAAGTCTGGTCTGAAGGTAGCACTAGAGGTTATTTCTGGAGGGAACTATTGTCTAGGCCCAGTAGAACCACCATTCTCCAATAACTAGCAGGTTTCAGTATGGTTGAAGCCAGCAGTGTAGCTGAGTCTCTGACTTTGGGGCTAATGCTGCTTCCAGTAACAGGAGGTATAGCATTACTATTTTGTTTTTTTCAGCCTTTTGTTTCTCAGCAGTGGCTTACAGGCATGTCAGGACCTGGTTGTGCCTCTCTTTATGTTGCAGAATGAGAGGATGCACTTAAGGATTGCTGAAGTTCCACAGAGTCTACACCAAACGTTTTGGGAGTTGGGAGTACATCATAAATAGCTCTCAGAAAACTCATCTTAGTTTTTTCCCCCACAAATCTCTTTAGATGATTTATCTTTTTTTAGTGTTTCCAAACTTGTCCACTTTTCTTGCTTTCCCAGAGCCAATACAATACATACCAGCTGCATGCTACTAGCTACACAGTACAGGCAATGTGTACAAATACAACGTGTACGTAACCTTTTTTTCCTTCATTTCTATGCAGTCTATTCTTCTAGTCTATTAAAAGACCTATTATGGAATTCCTGAAAAGCAGCAGTGTAAAAAAAGGAAAATCATGTGCAATTTTTTCCACCACTACTGACTGCATTGCCATACATCAGGGAGAATCCCCAGTGTATAGAGGTGTACATTTTGTGATGCTCTGTATCTGGAGACTTGAATGGTCTTGAATGTGTATGCTACATATACATTGTAACACCTCAGACTATAAACCTAAGCCCAGTATACACAGATCTTTGATGAGCAGAACCAGACACTTTGAAGACCAAGGCTGAGACTGAACACACTTATTACTACCACTACTAGTAATAATAATAATAATAATAATAATAATAATAATAATAATAATAATAAGAGTCTCAGAGTGGAGCTGCTGCTCCTCAGAAATGAGAGCCAGCTCAGATGCCCCTGGGTCAGCAACAGTGAGAGCTGTAGCAGACACATCCCACACAATGGAGACCCCGGGGCTGGAGAGATTATATCTCACATTTGGCTTGGGAATGTATGAGGATCCTTTATGAGGAGTTTGCATGTGGTAGGTAGGCATGAAGGTAGGTAGAAGGAAGGAAGGAAGGAGAAGAAAGAAAGAAAGAAAGAAAGAAAGAAAGAAAGAAAGAAAGAAAGAAAGAAAGAAAGAAAAAGAAAGTAAGAAAGAAAATTACAACTACTACAAATAATAATAAATAATAATTAAGAAGAAGAAATATAAGAAGAGACAAACATTTCTCTCACAGTCAAACACAAATAATTTATTTGTCAGCAGTAGGCAGTAAAGTGTGCTTATTATTATAAAAGGTAACTTCTGGAAGTTTGAACATTATTATTATTATCATTATTATTATTCATTCATTGTCTACCGCTTATCTGATCTATTCTCGGGTCAAGGGGAGCCTGTGCCTATCTCAGGCGTCATTGGGCATCAAGGCAGGATACACCCTGGACGGAGTGCCAACCCATCACAGGGAACACACACACTCTCATAGTACAGACAATTTAGAGATGCCAATCAACCTACAATGCATGTCTTTGGATTGGGGGAGGAAACTGGAGTACCCGGAGGAAACCCCTGAGGCACAGGGAGAACATGCAAACTCCACACACATGGCGGAGGTTGGAATCGAACTCCCAACCCTGGAGGTGTGAGGCAAACATGCTAACCACTAAGCCACCGTGCTCACCATGCCCTTGTTGTTGTTGTTGTTGTTGTTAGTATTATTATTATTATTATTATTATTATTATTATTATTATTATTATTATTATTATTATTATTATTAAAACATAATAGTGGGTAAAGGTGAGGAGCAACATTGCTATGACACAGCTCAAGGATGCCTGCTTTGAACCTGAGCTCAGGTTACTGTCTGCATCCAGTTTCGCATGTTCTCCCAGGGTCCGTGTGGGTTTCCTCCAGGTGCTCTGCTTTCCTTCCAATTCCCAAAATACACCGATAAGTAGATTGTTGATTCTAATTTGCTGAATAAATATACAGAAAATGAATTTTGAAACTGGACATTGAAGTCATTTATTTAAAGAGTGGTTTAGCATCTCCCTCTAGTGGTATAACAAATTACTGCACCTCTACTGTTCTCAGCAGTGAATAATCCTCTGTATAACGTAATATAAGGTAGGGGCATTCGATTCCCAGCCAATGCCTCAACCCCAGCCACCGGATGCAGTGCCAGTCCCAAGCCCGGAAAAAAATGGGAGGGTTGCGTCAGGAAGGGCATCCGGCGTAAAACCTGTGCCAAGTTGTTGTGCGGACCAGTTGGTCCGCTGTGGCGACCCCGAACAGGGAGCAGCCGAAAGCAACTTCATAACGTAATATAAGGTATAAGATACACAACATCAGTAAAATTCTGAGCATGCATTTTAGTACAAATAATTATTTGTGTTTCGATCCCAGAGGCAAGCGTCTAATTAAGTATTAAGTATTTTTATGATAGTTTTTTTTATGCAACAAAAAGTGCTCTAAGTGTTGATGTGTATTTTCCCACAATACCATGCGTCTGCAAGTCAATCAACCACCGCCCTATGGCAAGCAAAGCAAAGCATCCCACAGGTGGGTGTGTGTCATATAAATACAGGTAACGCGTCAAGCTCCAGCAGCCTTGCGTCCAAACGCGCTCAGAGCTCCACACACACAAACACGCACTCGAATTATTGGCATTATATTAATAATAATAATAAATATTAATAACAATAATAATAATAATAATCAGCATCCGTTAACATGTTGCGCGGAAGCAGAGCATCGTCTTTGGGCGCAGAAGCGCGGTTGGGTCGAACGCACAGCCCGGTGCGGTCCGGTGCCGGAGGCGCAATGCAACCCGGAGAGGAAAAGCAGACGATGCGCGGGTTGAACGAGCGTCTGGCGGGTTACCTGAGCCAGGTGAGACTGCTGGAGGAAGCCAACAGCAAACTGGAGGCGCAGATCAAGGAGGTTTTAACGGAGAGGCGCGCGGCCGGACAGAGGGACTGGAGCGGCTACGAGAAAACTGTCTCCACCCTGAAAGACCAGGTGAGGTCCTAGTGTCCACTAAAAATGTAGAAGGAAAAAGTTTTAGATGTAGGCTGTCTAACTCAGCTAGTGTGTGAATATATATATATATATATATATACACCTCCAGGGTTGGGGGTTTGATTCCCACCTCCGCCATGTGTGTGTGGAGTTTGAATGTTCTCCCCGTGCCTCAGGGGTTTCCTCCGGGTACTCCGGTTTCCTCCCCTGGTCCAAAGACATGCATTGTAGGTTGATTGGCATCTCTAAATTGTCCGTAGTGTGAGTGTGTGTGCCCTGCGATGGGTTGGCACTTCGTCCAGGGTGTATCCTGCCTTGATGCCCAATGACGCCTGAGATAGGCACAGGCGTGACCCGAGTATAGATCGGATAAGCAGTAGACAATGAATGAATGTATATACAACAGCAATAAGTAGACCACACACTTGTTGTCGGATATTTTAAAGCCACAAAATGTCCACCATTTCAAGTACCACCTTACCAAGGAAAGGAAAAGTACCTTTACTACTATTTTGTGCTGATAAAGAACCTGTGCAGCAAGGCTAAACTGCTGAACTGGCTCCTTGAAGGCTCAAGTGGTACCTTTAGTTTCCACCATTTAGCTGTGTAGTACCGCTAGAGTACCTTTAAAATGAT
This sequence comes from Hemibagrus guttatus, assembly GCA_033459395.1. NCBI lineage: Eukaryota > Metazoa > Chordata > Actinopteri > Siluriformes > Bagridae > Hemibagrus > Hemibagrus guttatus. The sequence goes on along the minus strand of JAUCMX010000006.1, from coordinate 6,992,702 downwards.
TCAAGTTACATAAGTAGACCATAATTATATTTATGATTAAAAAGAAAGCTACACTGCATTCATTGTTCTAGGTGAAAGGTGTACACTTGGGGGCACCTCTTTCAAAGAAGCACAAGATTTGTGTGGACGATGTCATTCATTTTCATATAGGTAGGGAAAATAAAATGCTGTACATTACTGAATGTACGTCAGTTTGTTGTGGTCTTTTAACTAAACACAATTAGCGTCACTTTAATTACTGAGTAATTTGCAGTGGTAGGTAAATAACAGGTTCTGAAAATAACACTGAATATAAGCTATGGTTTAATTAAAGCACATGACGGTATGATAGTTCACAGTGTTCCTGTCATTTTATGCATTTGTCTGGGTTTTCAACAACGACGTGCTTTAAAATATGTTGTATTTGTTAGTAAACAGAACATTGATCCCAATAGATATGCGTTTCAAGGTCACACAGTGAGAAGTGAGAAGGCATCAGAGCATGGACAGGTTCCTTTGCCAATAACAACAACAGTGATGAAATGAATCCGGAGCACAAAGTAGTATTAACACGGATCGTGCTGAATTACAGGCTAGAGACTCTTGTGTGTGAAAAACAGGAGATCTGAATCTATACAGTATAACATAACATATATCTTTATTTAGGTTATATATGATTTTTTTTTAAAATCTGAACTTTGTGAACAGTTTAAGGGTTCATTGCAGATCTCAGGCTTGACTAGCTGGATTGAAACATGCGAGTTGCTGAGTCCAGTTTGGAATAATGGAAGAATTAAACCAAGAAGATTTTGCCGTGTCTCAGTATTAAGTATAATACTTAATATTTCTTCTTGGCCCATTTGGATTTAAGCAGCTTGTACATACAGACCTAACGGTTAGTTTCTGGGGTTTCTTATATTCGTATATTTCATGTTAGAGTCTCTGAAGTGTCTAATGGCATTTATGAATTAGTAGATCAAGATGTTTTGGAGGAAAATGAAAAGTCTAATTATTATTTTAGAAAAAATCAACATACACGGGTGGATTATTTCTTTTTTCACACGTCTGTCTCATTTTTGCGGATTTTAGCCAGTTCCTTGAATTTAATTAAATGCTGATAGAGTGTTCAAAAAGCTTGACTGCCAGTCTACCCTTTATGGATCTTATAGACTAAGATCTAAGAAAAACAGAAAATATACTGTATTGAGACGTTTAAGCCCTAAGTGATGAGATTTCAATTTTTTCCTCATATCCTTTTAACGTACACTGACAGAAATACAACTGTGGGCTTCAACTCTGTGTTCTAACTGTATTAATTCAATTCAATTCAATTGATTTGTATAGCGCCTTTTACAATGGACATTGTCTCAAAGCAGCTTTACAAAAATAGAGAAACAGAAAGGAGAGGAAAAAAAAGAATCCTTAAATTATTAAACTATTTTATCCCTATTTATCCCTAATGAGCAAGCCTGCGGTGATGATGGAAAGGAAAAACTCCCTGTGATGGAATGAGGAAGAAACCTTGAGAGGAACCAGACTCAGAAGGGAACCCACCCTCATTTGGGTGACACTAGACAGTAAATGATGTAAATGTAAATAGTGTCCTTTCTACAACAGCAACCAAAGGCCCATGAGGAACTATTAGGTCAATGTAGTTTCTGAGTTCATTATAGACACTAATTCCTTGCTGTCAGAAGCAGACAGATGTAACAAGCAGATCTGTGATGTATTAAATCATATCTGTATCATCATACGTATATAAAACCTCTATAGAAACCTCTAAAAAAGCTTTTTCTTCAGCATTAGTCTCCAAACCCTGAGGCCTTTTTTTGTATTGAAAGGCTAAAGCACCAGAGAATTTCTGGCGTGTCCAGCCACACCTAAACAAAAACCTCATCCTCATGCAAATGTGTCAAGGAGACCTGGGGCTCTGTTTTACATAATAGTTTAAATACGGGAACAAGTCTCACTGAATAAAAGTCCTGAAATAAACATACTGATTTTAACATAATCTTCATTTATTAAATTAGAATTTTTTTAACTCGACATTAAAAAGAGACAGAAGAGACCAAATATTGTCTATTTTGGCAATGTAACGGATGTAATGTCAATCTTATCCCTGGAAGATTTAAGTAAAGCGTAATTTAAGCGTGAAATCCATCATTCTTTTTCTATGATGTCCTAAGTTGAAATAAATTCTAGTAGGATTATTAAAAGATAAATAAAATGTTGCATTATACCTCATAATGTGGGATAGAACTGTTCAGAAAAAACAGATTCAAACGGACTGGAAGTCAGACGGGGTGCCATTACTCGCATTTACATTTTCCAGTTAGTATTACAGGACCAGGAAGAGAAAATAAACATTCTTGGTGAGTAACTTGGAATTCTTAGGCTGTTTTAATGGATAAAATGTACCTACATAAGAAAGTAATAAACCAAGCATGGCTTTATTAATGAGTAAAATGTTCCAATGGCTACAGATTTTAAGGCAAACTGACAGAATGTTGATCCCAGTGACTTTATTAAGATGACAGTCAAGGGCGGGGCAGAATACTAAGCAATATCTGTAGAAAATGACTTAATTACATAATGAAGCATGAATTGTTTGTTTCGCAGCAAAATAGTCCTAATAGCTAATATACACTGTCCTTTTTAATAGGATTTAATGCTAATTTATGCAGTTATTCACTCCAAATAATCATTCATAACAGTGCAGCAGAACGATACATAACATCATACAGATTCATGTCAAGGGCTTCAGTTAAAGTTCACATCAAATATCAGAATGGATGTTGTTGCCAGGTGTACTGGTTTGAGTTTTTCTGAAAGTGATCTCCTGGGATTTTCACACAAACATAAATTGTAGAGTTTACACACAATGGTGCAAAAAACAAAAAACATCCAGTGTGTGGATTACATTCTAACACAAATGAGCAGGTGTTCCTATTAAAGTGGATGGCATATTTAGGCTGCATCTAATGTTGTACGCTAGTGTTAATGCCATAATCATTAGCTAAAGGTAGCTAATAAGCAACTGAGGAAATCCGATAGCATACCTCAGAATAACATTAATATAAAAAACTAACCACTGGGGCCAATAAATAAATAAATAAATAAAAATAAATAAAAAATAGGGGGGGGCATGGTGGCTTAGTGGCTTAGTACGTTTGCCTCACACCTCCAGGGTTGGGGGTTCAATTCTCGCCTCCGCCATGTGTGTGTGGAGTTTGCATGTTCTCCCCGTGCCTCGGGGGTTTCCTCTGGGTACTCCAGTTTCCTCCCCCGGTCCAAAGACATGCCTTATAGGTAGATTGGCATCTCTAAATTGTCTGTAGTGTGTGTGTGTGTGTGTGTGTGTGTGTGTGCCCTGCGATGGGTTGGCACTCCATCCAGGGTGTATCCTGCCTTGATGCCCAATGATGCCTGCGATAGGCACAGGCTCCCCGTGACCCGAGAATAGATTGGATAAGCGGTAGACAATGAATAAATAAAAAAATAGAATAAAATAAAAATAATAATAATACAAAAGATTATTATTAACAATAGGGTGGTCTAAAGCACCCTCAGTTGAGAGTTAAGTTTACCCTGAAACTGAATATTAACATATACATAATAGTTTTACAAATAATATAAATTGATTATTTATCTATTATTTATCAAAATGGCATGACGGTTTTTTTTATTATTCTTACACCACTGCAGTTTTCCAACTCCTAAAATGAGTTCTTTATTAAAGAATGACACGTCACATTTTGTATCTTCTATCTATTTATCCTCAAAATAATTCCTTCCTGTCATTACTACACACATTACAGCAGCTATAAACAGTCCTTCTCTCACCAGCAACTCTTTTTTTACTCTCTATTGAAATCCTAATATAATTACCTAAGGTTTACAGTAAGGTCAGTCTTAAATGCCTGGCAAGTATCATTCAGTTCTCACCAATAAACAGTATATATTTTATATATATTTTTATTCACTCTGCAGGTGAAAGAATTGACTCTGGATAACGCTCGCCTCGTGCTACAGATCGATAACGCCAGACTGGCTGCTGATGACTTTAAAGTCAAGTAAGACTCTTACCTTTACACTTCAGTTTATTAATAAAGCCCTTTTTGTTGATAGATAGATAGATAGATAGATAGATAGATAGATAGATAGATAGATAGATAGATAGATAGATAGATAGATAGAGTTTATCATAGTGTTGATATTATATAGTTATATATAATATATTTACCAATTCCTACTCCTTAAAAACGATGATACAAATTCCTACTCCTTACAAATATTATTATAAATGGAACTCAAAGAGAGTAAAGCTGGAGGCCAGGGGTCAGAGACTCTGTTTGTTGACTCAGGTTTAGTAAAGTTGCGTTATAATTGACTAAATTATGGTAGTGGTGGCTCAAGTGGTTAAGGCTCTGGGTTGTTGATCGGAGGATTGGGGTTCAAGCCCCAGCACCACCAAGCTCCACTGTTGGGCAATTGAGCAAGGCCCTTAACCCTCTCTGCTCCAGGGGCGCTGTATCATAGCTACCCCTGCGCTCTGACCCCAACTTCCTCAGCTGGGATATGCGAAGAAAAGAATTCCACTATGCTGTAATGTATGTGTGGCGATAATAAAGGCTTCATGCCCTTCATGCCCTCAATATAAAAGACAAAAATATTAAGCAAAACACTATGTTAAGTACATTTCTGAGTCACGTCTGAGCTTGATATCTATTTGCGTGTTAGTCCATTGGTAAACAGACTAAGATTACTCATTCAGACAGAAATTAATCCCTTTCTGTACTAAAAGTAGGTAGCAAATTGAGGGCTCAGTGCAGACAGAGTGATTTAATCAAAGCCAACGCTCAGTGTACGTCTGGAAAAGCACGTAATTATACCTGCCTACGAAGTTGAGCAAGCACAGCACTGTGTACACATGAATTACTGAAGAAGTGAAGCATGAATCTGTTTTTGTGTGTGTGTGTGTGTGTGTGTGTGTGTGTGTGTGTGTGTGTGTGTGTGTGTGTGTGTGTGTGTGTGTGTGTGTGTGTGTTTGATTGTTTAACCACAGGTTTGAGACAGAGATTACTGCTCGCCAGGGAGTTGAGCAGGACATCATCAGCCTCCGAAAGATGATCGACGACACTCATATGAGCAGCATGCAGCTGGAGAGTGAGGTGGAGTGTCTGAGCGAGGAGCTGATATACCTGAAAAAGAATCATGAAGAGGTACGGCTTAAATCAGAACTTTCTAGAAAATAAGAAGCAATAAAATTGCTTCAAATTGCATTAAAGACCCAATCAGTAAGAATTTTTTCAAATACATATAGCTGGATTATTTGCTAAAAGTCACATTGCTGTAAAAGTGTTACTAAAAGGCCAACACCTAGAAATCATTGAATGATGGCTTGGCAAATGATGCTCGGTAAAATGCTTTAAAAAAATATGATGCTGCCACCACCATGCTTCACCCCGAGGAGTTTGTTGCCCTTTGGGTTCATAAACTGTCTTGTTTTTGCTCCAAACATATCTTATGTTGCTCCAAACATATCTTATTCCCCGACAGGTTCTTCCTTGGTCTTATCACTATATCACCATAATCCATTTTGCCACATGGTTTGGCTAAATTTAATTTTAATTTTTGGATGCTGTAGAAATAGTTCCATTTAACCCTGTGGCTTTTGACAGTGTGTCAGTTTTTCAGCCAATTCAATGGTGTAATATATTTTCAACCTACATTTTTTTTTCCTTTTACAAAATTATGTATTGCAATTTCTGAATCCAAGTATAAGAACATGTCACGTTTATTGAAACTGAGCATAGTAAAAATAACAAAATAAGAAAATATATTTCCTAAATAGCTTCCCAGTGTTACGTTTGCTGTCTTTTGTCTGTTGCAACATGTTAATTGAATAATTTGGCAGCAAAAAGTGAACGTTATATTAAGAGAATTAACAACAACATAAAAATACACCGGGGGGGCACGGTGGCTTAGTGGTTAGCACGTTTGCCTCACACCTCCAGGGTTGGGGGTTTGATTCCCGCCTCTGCCATGTGTGTGGAGTTTGCATGTTCTCCCCATGCCTTGGGGGTTTCCTCCGGGTACTCCGGTTTCCTCCCCCAGTCCAAAGACATGCATGGTAGGTTGATTGGCATCTCTAAATTGTCCGTAGTGTGTGTGTGCCTTGCGATGGGTTGGCACTCCGTCCAGGGTGTATCCTGCCTTGATGCCCAATGACGCCTGAGATAGGTACAGGCTCCCTGTGACCTGAGAGTAGATCAGATAAGCGGTAGACAATGAATGAATGAATGAATTAATAAAATACACCGATCAGGCATGACTTTATGAGCAGTGAGAGGTGAAGTGAATAACACTGATGATCTCATCATGGCACCTGTTAGTGGGTGGGATATATTAGGCAGCAAGTGAACCTTTTGTCCTCAAAGTTGATGTTAGAAGCAGGAAAAATGGACAAGTGTAAGGATTTGAGCGAGTTTGACAAGGGCCAAATTGTGATGGCTAGACCACTGGATCAGAGCATCTCCAAAACTGCAGCTCTTGTGGGGTGTTCCCGGTCTGCAGTGGTCAGTATCTATCAAAAGTGGTCCAAGGGAGGAACAGTGGTGAACCGGAGACAGGGTCTTGGGCGGACAAGGCTCACTGATGCACGCGGGGAGAGAAGGCTGACCCGTGTGATCCGATCCAACAGATGAGCTACTGTTGCTCAAATTGCTGAAGAAGTTAATGCTGGTTCTGATAGAAAGGTGTCAGAATACACAGTGCATGACAGGTCAGGGCTGTTTTGGCAGCAAAAGGGGGACCAACACAATATTAGTCATAATGTTATGCCTGGTCATTGTATTTCTAGACAGAATTTAATGAAGTAAAACAGAAACTGTCTAGAAACAGAATTATACAACTTCACAACTGATGTTTTGTTGTTGTTTTTTTAAGTAAATTTCTCTAGAATGTTTGCAATAATACAGAAGGCAACAAATAATGAGTCTTTTGATTTTAGACATTATTATAAATTACCTATTAATGCTTTAATACACTCAAGTGTATTACTCAATTCAGTAATAATAAAATTTTTAAAATATGTTTTATTATTCTATTCAATTCAGTTGAAAAATCTGTTGTATTATGCTTATTATAATTGCTTAGTGCGCATTTACTCCCAGTCCAGACCTAGTTATTAGTGAATTCGAAAATCCAGGAACTGATATTGATTTTTTTAACCAAAATCACTTTCATTATTACTCCCAAGTCCCTTAAATACAAAATATATTATTATTGTTAGTCCAAATCATGCAAAATCCTAAATAATGACTCTCCTGGCCTTTCCTGAGGTACGGTAAATAGAAATAAAAATAAATAAATAAACAGTGTCTTCAAATTCCAGGCAATCAACCAATAAGCAGCTGATAAACTGCCCCAGATGGTGACTTTCTGAGAAATCTATTGACTTTAGCTTCAGCTCTTCCCCACTGGCTACTGTATACAGGCATCATCCCTTGTTTTAATGAGACATATAACCTGCTCCAAAACTCTGAATCTGTATTTATACATCCTCTATAAGGGCATGGTTTGACATTCTTAACAGTAGTTTATTAACTGAATTAAAATTGCATACTGCTCCATTAATCACACTAGAAAAAAGCAAAGATTTGTTTGCTATTCTGTAACTTCATTATAAAAGTTTTTTTTTTTATAAAATGTATTTATGGCAGTGAGACAAGTGATAGGTGTTTAAGAGATTCATTCTAATCAGCTTTAAATAAACATGAATATAGATACACACTTTATCTAATGCCTACATTCGTCAGTGTTTGTTCTAAGGAGCTGCTTAGGAGTTTTCTTGATGTTTATACGCATATTGATACGACCTGTTTACGTTCTTGTTCAGGATCTGGCGAACGTGAAAGGCCAGATCAGAGACTCCAACGTGGATGTGCAGATGGAGGCAGTGAAGGGCGAAGACATCAACGAGACCATCGAGAAAATCCGGCAGCAATATGAAAAAGCAGTGCAGAAGAACCGTGAGGAGACTGAGGCCTGGTACCAAAACAAGGTCAGAGATGATCCGCTTCACCTGACACCTGATCTTTTGTGAATGCTCATGAATTATTGCAACATCAGTCCTTTAATGATGGTCATTCTAGCTGGAAAACAAAATAATAAATAGGATTATGAAATAGATAAAACATCCCAAATCTTCCTTACAGTAGTTCATATAAAAAGCAGACAAATCAATGAAGAACTCTTCTTCTTCTTCTTTCGGCTTTTCCCTTCAGGGGTCGCCACAGCGAATCATCTCTCTCCACCTATCCCTATCTTCTGCATCCTCAACACTTGCACCCACTAGCTTCATATCCTCATTAACTCCATCCATATACCTCCTCTTTGGCCTTCCTCTTTGCCTCCTGCCTGGCAGCTCCATGTCCAACATTCTCCTACCAATATACTCACTCTCCCTCCTCTGAACATGTCCAAACCATCTTAATCTGGCCTCCCTAACTTTGTCCCCCAAACGTCCAACATGAGCTGTCCCTCTGATGTACTCGTTCCTAATCCTGTCCAATCTTGTCACTCCCAAAGAGAACCTCAACATCTTCAGCTCTGCTACCTCTAGCTCTGACTCCTGTCTCTTCCTCAGTGACACTGTCTCTAAACCATACAGCATGGCCGGTCTCTCCACTGTCCTGTACAAATCAATGAAGAACTACTGTATATTAATATACATTTATTCCACACTGTTGTTCAATTAGAAAAATTTGATTGGTCAGCACTTTTTGTTTGATTTTTTTTAAACAGCAGTTCTGACAGTAGATCCGGCCGAAACTCAGGTTTATATTAATGCCCTTGTTTCTGATAAGTTATTGTTTCTATAGTAACAGCTCATTTATGGATTTGCATGGGCGACTAATCATGTTGTCATTTAAGAAAGAAAAGGTTCAACATCTTAACTACTGAGATACTACCACCTGGCCCTGTTAGTGTGATATCTACCACAGGACTGAAGACAAGACAGTCTTTGTCTCTTAACTTTCTTAAGTTAAAAGTTTCTTGTTTTTTGTCTTCATGTGTGGCATAAAAAGATGCTGGTGTGAGAACTGACTCTTAATAATTACTGTAAGATCAGTGACACCAGGATCTAACTTATTTCACAGATGTTCCTCAACGTTATATTAAACTATAAACTCTTCAAACAACAAATAATTCATTAGTAAATAAAAAAAAAATTCCATTCCTTAATTTAATATTTTTAAAATAATATCAATTAATGCCAGATTGCTGGATTGAATTTTATTATTTATTTTTAGTAATTAATCATTATTTATTTTATATTATTATTATTATTATTATTATTATTATTATTATGTATTTATTTGACAAGTTAAATATTATCATTTTTTTGGATATTATTACAATTTTAATATTTATTTAATTATTTATTAATATTGCCATTTAATATAACAGATTCCTAATACATGTAAATATATACAGCGAATAAAATGATTTGGATTAGTTACTGGTTTAAAAGAAGTAAGCAGATGACTCAAGGTGTCTTTCTCTACATCCGTGCACCATACACATGACTCAAAATTGGATTGTCTCTTTCTACCTCAATGAGTCACGTCTGTTTGTAAATGAAATATTGGTAAGATGATCCATCACAGCTGAGAACAAACAGAACGAACAAACTGGAAGCAGGTGACTTCACTGTAGCTTAGCTGCTCTTGTAACATGAATGTAACCTTAACTTTTTTTTAAAGTTTTTTTTTTTTTTTGTATTTTTAGAGCATGCTTCAGTCTATGATACAGATTACAATGAAAATAGTGGCATTTCCAACAATTACACGCAATCTAGATATACAAAGCTAGCCGGATCTAGTGCATGCTATTCTTGTGAGAACTGTTTTTCCTTTAGCTGTGATCGTCACTGGTTTCACTGTGTTGACAGTTTGAAAGCATCTCAGCTGAGGTGAGGAGGAACACTGATGCTCTCCAGCAGGGACAGAGCGAGCTGAATAACCTGCGCAGACAAAAACAAGGGCTGGAGATCGACCTTCAGACCATGCACAGCATGGTATTATACACACAAACACATACACACACACAGTCAGCCACAGGCTTAGCTAGGCCAGTGTAGGAGGCGTGGCCTCTGTACAATCTGACTCAGGAGAGAAGGCTTGGCTTCCCACACTTCAAAGCTTAAAACTCTTGATCTTTTGATTATAAGTGTAATATTGGCACAATACTGGATCACATTGTTTCAGATGAAACACACGGCCGCTTTAAATGTGTCTTTCATTCGTCAGATATTGATCATGTTTCACAATAGAGGAAGAAAGACATATTGGAATTGAACACGGTTCTTTATATGCGCTCGTAGTCACTATATTTCCCTTGTTCTCTTTTCAAATCATACCCTCACTGTCCACTTTTTTTTTTAAGGAACACCTGTATACCTGTATATTCATGCAGTTATCTAATCAGCCAGTCATGCTGCAGCAGCACGATGCATAAAATCCTGCAGAAAAGGTCAAGAGCTTTAGGTAACTTTCACACTGAATATTGAACACTGTCTGGTTTCACACACAACAGTGATTAGAGTGTAACCAAGAACGAAGTCAAAACATCCTGTGTGTAGAGGATCTGCAGGCTGAAACACATTGTTGATGAGAGAGATCAGAGGAGAATAACCAGACTGGTCTGAACTGACCGGAAATCTGTAGTAACTCAAATAATCACTCTTTACTCCACAGTGAGCAGAAAAGCATCTCAGAACGCACGACACATCAAACCTTGAGGTTAATAAATGTGCAAGTTTGCAGGTGTTCCTATTAAATTGAGTGCATATTTTTAATTTACTTTTTTTTCACATTGCTTTGCATCAAGCCAGATCAGGTTAGTGGAAAATTTTATTAGCTCAATCGACTGTTTATTAGTGGTCGCATTACCGTGCTACTGATTAAACACAGGGGACTTGTGGGACCTGTACTGCAGGTTTATGGCCTGGGAAAATTATACCATTGTGCTTGTGTGTGTGTGTGTGTGTGTGTGTGTGTGAGAGAGAGAGAGAGAGAGAGAGAGAGAGAGAGATGTGTTCCAAAGCAGAATCATCATCAAAAAATTTTCAAAATGTTTGAAAATTAGAATAGATTTATTACATGACGAAATGCTTTGACTTGAATGTGGTCAAAATCCTAAACTGCTTGTTTTTTTTCCTTTTCTTTTCTTCAGATAAGATATAATTATTAATTATAATAAGAAATTCATTCATTGTCTACCGCTTATCCGATCTATTCTCGGGTCACAGGGAGCCTGTGCCTATCTCAGGCGTCATTGGGCATCAAGGCAGGATACACCCTGGACGGAGTGCCAACCCATCACATGGCACACACACACTCTCATTCGCTCACGCAATCACACACTACAGACAATTTAGAGATGCCAATCAACCTACCATGCATGTCTTTGGACTGGGGGAGGAAACCGGAGTACCCGGAGGAAACCCCCGAGGCACGGGAAGAACATGCAAACTCCACACACACACGGTGGAGGCGGGAATCGAAACCCCAACCCTGGAGGTGTGAGGCAAATGTGCTAACCACCAAGCCACCAAGCCACTGTGCCCCCCCTATAATAAGAAATTATTGATTAGATTTTTTTTACATAATGAACAGACTATTCTAGCCATTTACCTTAAATATAATTAAATAAGAGTAAAAGCATAAAAGAGGGTTGAAGTAGAGAAACAGGGAATTTTTTTTAGCAAAAAGATCAAAACGATGCGCAATCGTCTTTCAGTACATACATACACATATATAAATAAAGCATAACCTCATGTGTAAGCTCAGCAGTTGACAGTGTTATTGGTAACCGAGCGTTCATCCGTGAAAGACCCGTATTACTTACGCTCAGATTTCACTTCCTCATTCAGCTTTACTAGAGATCTCTAAACAAAAGAAAAACAGATATAAACACAAGGGTCAGTTTAAAAAAAAGTACAGATTGTCATGCTTATGCAGAATCGGTCAGTGTTTGAACTACATTACCCATCAGCCCCAGCAGGTTTCCTAATCACATGTCCCAGTCACCGTCGCCTGTGTCCCATTTCACCTTAATGAGTTTCTTCTTGTGTTTTGTCTTTTTGTCATGCTGTCAGAGAAGCATAGAGTTGGCTAAAAAGTTGGCTGATTTGCACTTTGTTTGTGAGACTTTTCAATGCGTGCCAAAACTCCTGACAAGCCAGATAAGTGCAATTAAATTATCTGCATAAATGCACAAGGTGTGTCTCCTGTTGTGTGAGCAGAACTAATGAGCAGTGGTCCATGTTGACACGATTGCATCACATTAAAGCTGCAAATTTGGCAGCTTCACATCCATGCTGCAGATGGCCGATGATGGCATTAAAGAGTCCAAGAAAGCATTTCCCAAACACCCTTACACCACCAATGCAAGCCTCAAGTGTTGACAGGAGGCAGGGTGGGTCCATGGATTTATGCTGTTGAAGATAAAATTCCGACCTTATCGTCCATATGTAGAAGCAGAAATCATCAGACCAGGCCACTTTTCCCATCTTTTTAATCTTTCAGTTGTTGTTTTTTAGCCTCAGATTCATGATATTGGCTGATAGGAGTGGAACCTGATGTAGTAGTTCATCCTCCTAATGTTTGTGCATTCTGAGATGCTTTTCTGCTCACAACGGTTGTAAAAAGTGATTATTTGAGTTATCATTGCCTCCCTGTCTCATCAACAAGGCGTTTCAACCCAGATAAGTGCTGCTCACTTAATTTTATTTTGGTTAATTGCGCATTCGTGCACAACTCAAGCTTTGTGTGAAACATCCCAAAGATTCATAAGAGATTATTTGGGAACAGCCTTGTATTATATTTCCATATAATTACAGTAAAATGACACTAATTACAATATTAATAAATGTCACTGTATATTTTCAGTACGCATCCTATGCATCGAGAGTAATCTTAAATAATTCAAACTAAAATCTGTTTAAACAATCGCATTTACCTACATTTTTATTTAACAGCTTAAATGACCCAATTGTCTGTTATTTAGAATTAATTGTTCTAATTCAAACTTGAAATTCAGTACAAAAACCTAGCTCCCAGATGTACTAGATACTAGAAATAATGAGAGAGAAAAATCAATACATTTTAAAAATACAGTATGATTTATAATTAATTTTTTATATTATATAATAATAAGAATTATGTATACAAGAACAGCAATAAAATAATAATAATAATAATAATATTGTCTACCGCTTATCCGAACTACACTCGGGTCACGGGTAGCCTGTGCCTATCTCAGGCGTCATTGGGCATCAAGGCAGGATACACCCTGGATGGAGTGCCAACCCATCGCAGGGCACACACACACTCTCATTCACTCACGCAATCACACACTACGGACAATTTAGAGATGCCAATCAACCTACAATGCATGTCTTTGGACTGGGGGAGGAAACCGGAGTACCCGGAGGAAACCCCCGAGGCACGGGGAGAACATGCAAACTCCACACATACATGGCGGAAGCGGGAATCAAACCCCCAACCCTGGAGGTGTGAGGCAAACGTGCTAACCACTAAGCCACCGTGCCCCCCTATAATAATAATAATAATAATAATAATAATAATAATAATAATAATAATAATAATAATAATAATAATAATAATAATAATAATAATAATAATAATAAAAAAAAAAAAATAAATAAATAAAATAAATATATATATATATATATATATATATATATATATATAATAATAATAATAATAATAATAACAATAACAACAACAACAACATCAACAATAATAATAATAATAATAATAATAATAATAATAATAAATAAAAGTTAAATAAATATTATTTAAATAAATAATAAAATTGGGTGGGAGGGGCATGCTCTATCACCTGTCAATCACAGTGACTAGCCAATCATGTGCATCTGCTGGATCATGTATGTGGAAGGGGGCAGGTAGCACTTTCCTCTGAGTGTGTTCCACTGCCCTGTGACACAACATGAGCAGCAGTTTGTAAAGTAGTAGCTAGCTTCAGTAACATGTCTCGGAGGAAGCACGTGCTAGTGCGTTGAACTGGTAGGTGATCAAACTGGATTAGAAAAATGGAGAAAATATCTTTCTAATTTTAATATCAGTATTAAAAAATGATTACATATGATGAAATAGTACTGTGCGCTTAACGTTTAATGCATTACTTGGACACATCTCCTTACAGAACCACTCTCTGGAAGACACGCTGAACGAAACGGTGGGACGTTCCTCCCAAAACGTAAACAATCACAACATGGTTATCCAGAAGCTGGAGGCGGAGCTTGCCGAGGTCCACACCCAGGTGACGAGGCAGGGGGCGGAGTATCAGGCTCTGCTTAACATCAAGAGTAAACTGGAGGAAGAGATTGCCACCTATCACAGTCTTCTGGAAGCTACATGGCTGCCTTCCAGTGGTGTCACCGATCCTGGATTACCTGAAAATTATGATTTTAAAGGCACAAGAGCACGAGATGACGTCAACATCAAGAATGTCAGCCTACCAGAAGATGCTAATGTCATAGATAACGGTGTATTTGAAGACACTAATATTGGAGGCGGCGGTTTGGGTGGATCTGATGAATGGTAAATAAGAGCAAGAAACATCACTAATCTTGCGATGCTTATGACATAGCTATGACTTTACGACTTTAGTCATCCTAATTCATATTAGCATACATAAGCTGCATGCATACGTTGCCATAGCTATGGTGTTAGGCAACCCTGAAGTAAAAACACTTAGAATACATCACACATTACAGAGCCATTATAAATGATGATTATAATGGCTGTAGGTGTGAAATAAAATGCAATTTGTTGAGCTGGGACTTCCATAAAACTCTAGATCACATTTATTTCCAAGAAAGAAAAAAAGGCACGTCACCACCAGTTTCAGCCCCCGACAATGTAGAAATTGGCCAAATAAAACTTCACACTAGGCAATGAATAGGTCAGAGCCACCATTTAACATGCAAATACTTGGTTGGCTTTATTGTTATTATTATTATTATTATTTTTAACTATTACCTGTGCTTGCTAAGCAGTATTTTAAAAGGTGTGGTTTGTACTATTAAAAAAAAAAAAAAAGTATTAGTTTAAAGTGTTAATGTGCTGGTCCTATCATTTCAAGATACTTCAAGATGCATCAAGATACTTTAGAAAATCTGGGATTCATCACATTGTCCTGTGATAATATTGGTTGGATCTTTTATTTCAAGCATTTTTCCGGCCCAGAAATAAAGGGTGTGGTGTCTGTTAGGGAGCATGTCAGGCTTCTTAGTGTTTTTACTGCAGTTGCAGTTCTCCAGAAAATTACAAACTGCCCCTTTAACGGAGAAAAACAGTAAACATTTGCAGCAATGAAACAAACTTCTGCTATCCAAGAGTGAATTAACTGCTACGGCTAGTGATTTTAACAGACAAAAGTGTGTTCATGTAGGACTCACAAAATCATAATACACCTTTCACAGAACAGCTATCATCTGTGGGAGGCAATTAAATCCGAATAGAACAACACTAACATGTCCATGTCTCAAAGTGTGTCTGCTAATTTACCCCCAAACGCCCATTATTAAATTTTTTAACTCTTTATTTCATTTTTTATTTGTTTTGAACATTTTGTTCTTGCTCAAATAAAAATGCTAAATTTCTTGCTAAACGAATGCTAACGCTAATCGCTAATGCTAAATTTACACACCAGAATGACTTTTCACAATGTGCAAATTTCAAAATGTTAATGTAATAAAAACAAGTAAATCGGGGAAATTATAGAGGAAGTATTTGCTAAGAGAAAGACAGTTGAGGTGTAGTTGAGTTGTGAATGTACTTCTCAGTCAGAGAGAGCGAGAGAGTCTGCCATGTTTGCAAACATTAACATAACTTGTCCTGTTACAAGAACAGGGACAATCCCATTCCCTAAATGTACCATAATATAGATTTATAAAAGTCTCTCCTCACACTGCGTCCTGAACGGACCATAACAGAGAGTTCAGTAATCATCACCAAGTACTGAGCAACAAGCTCATAACTAACACACCCTGTGTTGTTTTCTACTCGTCTAAACACATTCTCTCTCTCAGTGTGTAGAGTTTTCATTAGATCAGTGTTGTCTTCTGCTCGTCTAAACACATTCTCTCTCTCTCTCTCTCTCTCTCTCTCTCAGTGTGGAGTTTTCATTAGAGCAAGCTCTATGTGCTGGTAAGTACCTTTTCATTCTGATTATTCATCCACACCTCTTAAATCTCTTCTGACATTTTGGTTCTCTGCCTGTCACTCATCTACATTGAACACTTAATTGAACTCCAGTGATGAAACACCTACATACAAAAGCCTTAATTTCTGTCCAAACCTACATGTCAATTCATTTAAACCTGTCACTTCAGCTTCGATTGCTGATGATGTGAATGTGTTTCTCTCATGAAGCATAAAGCTGAGTTCACACATACAGCAACAAAACCACCGTTAGGTTTTTAAAAGAGCTCCCGGCTTTCAACGACTTCAGTAACAGCAAGCATTGGCGACTAGACATGGGCGTGTCCACATCAGCGACGAGACGAAGTTAAGATTTGTTTAACTTTATGCAAATATGGGCCCACTATCGATGGGCGTGAATACAATAGTGTGCACGGGATCTGTAGCAGAGATCATACACTGTTTCTCCTTCATCTCTTATAATATGATGCAGATATACGCTGCTGAATTTTATACACAAACACCAAATCTCCCTCTGGAAAGATGCATTCATATTGAGTGGAAAACTGACATGTTGTCAGTTAGAACTCCCCATCCTTTTACTTTATAGTACAGCATTTGGAGATTTGCAGCAAAAACCTTTATAGGCTTGATCACTGACTTGATCTTAAATGATTTAATTATGTATCTTCCATAAGATAATCATGGAAAAATGAAATAAATAAATAGCTTCAAGAGTAGCTTAACGCGTGATATAACACAATAGTGGGTTTATAATGGCAGTGCTTTCAGAGCAAGTTTTTAGGTGTTCCCAAAAAAACCAGAGAGAGAGAGAGAGAGGGGAAGTGAGACAGACGGACAGGAGAGAGACAGAGAGATAGTTAATGGGACAGATAATGGGGGAGAAGAGAAACAAGGAAAGAGAAATGGGGCAGAGAGAGAGAGAGAGAGAGACAGAGTGAGACAGACAGAAAGAGAGAGAAAGAGAGAGAGAGAGAGAGAGAGAGAGAGAGAGAGAGAGAGAGAGACAGAGTGAGACAGACAGAGAGAGAGAGAGAGAGAGAGAGAGAGAGAGAGAGAGAGAGAGAGAAACATCTCTCCAATTAAACAGCATGGCTAATTTTGGCTCTGAGCTGTGTATAGCATGCTTTTCTTGCATGACTCAGAATTATTCTCCTTGAATAGATGAAAATAATTATTGTTGGCAAACTGATGTGATCTGAGATGTCACTAGAAAATGATAAACTTTGTGTGGTAAATGTTTCTTAGCTTCGTTTCTGGCTGCATCACACCATCCCATCGTTGTTTTTTCCTACAACAGCATCTCTCATTAAGGTTTTTCTCTTTATTTAATTAAGGTTTCAGGATAGAACATTATTTTTAATATCACAATAACACAGGACTACAGATTCTATGACGATAGCTTTAGGACTGCTATTGATATGAACAGTTTTGCATTCAAGTCTCCATCAGTGAACAGTTAAGAACTTCAAGATTTCATGTAACAACTAGAATTAGGTTCCTTGTTATGTAATTGCACTTTGACCATATAGTGTATAGTTATAGAAAGTAAATTATTTATAATCACACTCTCTGGTGTCACGCAGTGTGGATGAGGATGGATTCCCTTTTGAGTCTGTTTTTTTTCACATATCGTCATAATGTTCATATTTATGCTAAAGAAAATCCAAAACATTGTAATGTCCTCTGTGTCCCCTGCAGAGCCACGTTGCCTGACTCCTGACCCGACACCCAATAACAAGATTGTGGAAGAAGAGATGATCGCTCAGAAGGATCTGGAGCTGAACGCTGCCAACACTGCCATGAACAAGCAGTACATTCACAAAGAAGCCGAAGGAGGAATGAACGAAGATCCAGTCATTCTAGAGGAAATGGAGAAGGAGGAGGAGGAGAAAGATGTGGGGAGCCCAGTGGAGGATCCTGTAGCTGAGAAGAATGAGGAGGAGGAGGAGATGGTGAGTCCTGTGTTGGACAAACAGGTGCAGAAGGTGGAGGAGGCAGCAAGTCCTGCAAAGAACACACAGGAAGAAAAGGTGGAGGAGGCAGCAAGTGCTGTAGAGAACATACAGGCGGAAAGGGTGGAGGAGACCTCAAGCCCTTTGGAGAACACACCGGAAGAGAAGGTGGAGGAGGCAGCAAGTGCTGTAGAGAACATACAGGCAGAAAGGATGGAGGAGACCTCAAGCCCTTTGGAGAACACACAGGAGAAGGCGGAAGAGGCAGCAAGTCCTGTGGATAACACACAGGTGGAGAGGGTCCAGGAGACCTCAAACCCTGTGCAGAACACACAGATGGAGATGGTGGAGGACACACAGGTGGAGGAAACCTCAAGCCCTGTGGAGAACAAACAATTGGAGAAAGCGGAAGAGCCCTCAAGCCCTGTGGAGAAGATGGAAAAGGCAGAAAGTCTTTTGGAGAACACACAGATGGAAAGGGTAGAGACCGCAGCAAGTCCTGTGGAGGTGGAGGAGACAACAAATCCTGTGGAGAACACTGAGGTGGCGCTGGTGGAGGAGACCTCAAGCCCTGTAGTAAATGCACAGGTGGAGAAGGTGGAGGGGACAGCAAATTCTGTAGAGGACACTCAAGCCGAGGAGGAAGAGGAGGTAAAACCTGCTGTGGGGAACATTAATCCAGAGGAGGAGAAACAGAAAGGGGAGGAGCCTGAGAACCCTGAGGCGGAGCCTTTACTGAATGTGCAGGAGTGATGTTTCCACTGCAGTGTTGCACGACCTCAGATTTAAATTACTGCCTTAATCACTTTTTTCTCTATTTCTCTCTGTCTCTGCTGCGCTTGTCTGCCTGTTGTCTTTATGTTCAACAATAAAAGAAGTGCGACCTCTGAAACCTACGGCTTGGTGTGTACTGCGTATCTTTTGGAAGTTTCATAGTTTTGCAATCAAAGAGACACGATTTAATAATCAGGATTAGAACACTCGCTGATATGAGACAATTCTGACATCTATCTATCTATCCATCCAATTATCTTCTGTAGCACTTAACACAGGGTCGCAAGGAGCCTGGACTTTATCCCTGGGGACTCGAAGCACAAGGCAGGGGTCATCCTGGGCAGAGTACCAACCCATATTAGGGAAGAATCTTACACACACACACACTACAAACAATTTAGAGATGCCAATCAGCCTACAGTGCAGATTTTTGGAGGAACCTGTAGTACCCAGGAAATCCCTAACGCATGGGGAGAACATGCAAACTCCACACACACACACACACACACACACACACACACACACACACAGAAGGTAAGACGGGAATCTAACCCCAAACCCAAGAGGTGCTAGAAAAATGCTAGCCGCTAAGACCCTGAAATAAACATGCACTATAGAAATAATGCCAATTAATGCAGTAATACAGAGCACCTTTTAAAAAAGTTCACATTTTTTGTTGGCACATCTAATTTCACATAAACATAAGCAAGTAAAATAAACACAGGAAATGGTTATTTTTCCATATGGCAGAATTTTTAATTGAAGCACATAAGGACATCAACACATCATTTCTCTAAGACTGGTTTATTTATTAGATCAAAAGCAGACAGGTAATCTGGCAGAGTCAAAGACAACAGTACAGTCATGGAGCAATACTGCAGAAACATTTTTCTCAGACGACACGAAGGCAGGTTATAGAGCAGAAAAAGTACCAAATGTCCAATTTACTGAGGGCTGTATAAAAATGTTTACCACTTTTTTTTCGAACGCTGTGAAAATTCAGAGGAAATTCATTTTGTTCCTTGTAGGATTTGAAAGCATCTAGGAGTCTACAAGCGCTGTCCGAATTCGGGTGTTGTAGTTCCGCTTAGCACTCGGTGGAGCACTGGCTGGTCCTGTAAGCTTGTTTGGTCGCTGTGCCACCTTTAGCGAGAAAATGTCTTGCCCCTGGATCGAGGAAATTAGAATTATCCACACAGTTTCTGAAATGGTTAAACAATCAAGAAACATCTAATGGAATGAGATACGTGTTTATGTTTGCGCTTGATCAGAAAACAATGCGTATCTAAAATTCTATTAATTCTTTATCGACTTAGCTAGAACACCACATGGAGTGTGTTACTGAGAATAACATCGTGGCTGTAATTTAGTCTCAGAAACAAACCGGAAGCTACAACAGGCTTCATATTGCAACAATGGAGATGATTCAGTGCTGAAACGAAACCAGTCATACTTGTGAAACACAATACGCAGACAGTACTGCTTTTTCATTTGTGGCATATGGAAAAGGTTCTGTACTGAAAATCAAAACCTGTTACACTGCTCTGATACCTCTGAAGTAAAACTCAACACGGGGTTAGTTTGTAAGGACGGTGTGAGGTGTGTGAGGCGACCGGGACTCATCTTTAAAAGCAGTTTTTTACGCTGATGTGCTTTTAATTAGCTACATGCTGAAAACTACACACACTCAAAAGCAAGAAAGTTCTTCCCCCCCCCCCCCACCTAAAGAATTAGAGACCGACTTTGTGTACGAAGTGAACGTCATGCCGAATTAGACCTAACTCGTAATTCCCGAGTTCCTATCAGGAAAAACCAAGAAAACATCCAACGTCTAACAATTCCTACTCAGGAATTTGGGATTGCCTTCGAGCTCCTCCAAGTTCAGCAAATGGCGTCAAATCAACGTGGCTGCTCAAAGTAAACAGCACCAACAGTAAATGGAGTTAGAGCTACTGTACACACACACACACACACACGAGTACTCTCTTTAGATGCTTCAACGTATAGAAATATTCGCTTGTTACATCTATAACCTGCAATCTATAAGGTGTGAAACAGTCGCAAAAATCTATAAAGACTGACTTTGTGTACGAAGTGAACGTAATGCTGCATTCGACTTGCTCGTAATTTCCGAGTTCCTATCAGGAAAAACCAAGAAAACGCCCATCATCTAACAATTTCTATTCAGGAACTTGGGATGGACTTCAAGCTCCTTCAAGTTCAGCAAGTGACATCAAATCAACATGGCTGCTCACAGTAAACAGCGCACCAACAGTAAATGGAGCTAGCTACTGTAGATCCTTCAACATATAGAAATATTCGCTTGTTACATCTGACTATACACTTCACTGTTTTAAGGAAGTAAATATACATCACTCATGAGTTGGTGGTTTCTAACAAAAGATGAAGGAAGAAGGAATTGTCTGCGTTTTCTCCCCCACCGTGTACCTTGAATTTCTCACTCTCTCATCATCAATAGGGGCAGTGGTGGCTCAAGTGGTTAAGGCTCTGGGTCGTTGATCGGAGGATCGGGGTTCAAGCCCCAGCACCACTAAGCTCCACTGTTGGGCAATTGAGCAAGGCCCTTACCCCTCTCTGCTCCAGGGGCGCTGTATCATAGCTGCCCCTGCGCTCTGACCCCAACTTCCTCAGCTGGGATATGCGAAGAAAAGAATTCCACTATGCTGTAATGTATGTGTGGCGATAATAAAGGCTTCATGCCCCCACTTCTAAATCAAGGTGTTTCTGGATGTTTTTCGCCCCATTCTGTATGAACTCTACAACCTGTTATGTGTGAAAATCCCTAGAGATCGACAGTTTTCGGGAAAAACCCAAACGACTTACAACCCTGCCACTGAGATCACATTTTTTCTCCCATCACGTGCGTTTTGAATATGACCTGTATGTGCATGATATTTTGTACTGTGAAAAAAAAAAAAATCCACTGTTAAATGGACCTTTTTTTTTTTTTTTTTTTTTTTTTTTACAGTTTGTCGACAGATCGCTGATGACACATCGCTCATTGCTCCTCCTTAACCAAAGAGCTGCATTTTTATAAGCTTGTGTTAACAAGACAATTTACTGTTTAAATATTAACACACCAAAATGTACCAACCACGGAGCTTCCTGCTTTGCTGGACTTTGCGACCATAAAAGTTAAATCAGCAGACCAAAAATAAACTGCTTCCTCGTAGGCTGCTCGAAAAGCTCATGTTACGCACAAAAACATGAAACATAAAACATGCTAAAGCTCGGATAAAGCATAAAAGCCGATGAGGAAGTCAGAGCCTTGTACTGACACGAGCTCTATAACTGCTTTAAGCTTTAACTCTGCATGAATGGTGAATTGTCTGATTAACACAGAGGATTTCCTTTAGCTTAAAAAAAACAAAAAAAACCACCACTTTTAGATTAACGTATACAGAAAAACATTCGAGGAGCGACTATCTGACTGTTCATCGGTTTACTACGGTTGTTTTTTTTTCCATTTATTTATCATTCCTATCAGCAGCCCAAAGCCGTAACCAATGAGTCGTGAACAAATCTGATGCTACAGAGTTGTAAACAGAGTGAGTAAACAGGGTGGAGGGCTTTTGTCTAAATTCTTGCTAAGTCACAGTGTGTTAGATTATGAATGATGATTTAGGCTCCATTTCAACTGTCAACTAGATATGGCACGATAACTACTTTTATTTTTATTTTTCCAGATATCGAAACCATCAGCGTCAGCCAACACTGATACACATCTTTAAGAAAAGCTTTAAAAATGGATAATATATATCCAAGTCCATGCCGAGGTTGTGAAACAGTCTCTTACATGGATATCAGCTGTGCTTCCTCTGTTACATATTTTGCAAATCAGGATGCTTTAACAAATTTTCATTTTAATCCGTTTTACTTCCTGTTTCCTTTTATATTTCTTGCTTTTATGGTCTATACATCTATACATTTTTTTTTTTAATGTTCTTTACTCACTCCTGTGCTTTTTGCATAACTATCCACTGCACTTTGGTCAACTTCGGATGTTTTTATTTAGAAATCTATAAAGACTGACTTTGTGTACGAAGTGAACGTAATGCTGCATTCAATTGACTCATCATTTCCGAGTTCCTATCAGGAAAAACCAAGAAAACGCCAATAATCTAACAATTTCTACTCAGGAACTTGAGATGGCCTTCAAGCTCCTTCAAGTTTAGCAAGTGACGTCAAATCAACATGGCTGCCCGCTTCTGTGCTTCTTGTGTAACCATGCACAGCACTTTGGTTATTTTTATTTAGAAATCAAAAATTTATGAATATAAATTTAAATAAATTATAAATATAGAAAGAAATTTCTGCCTGACTTCCTGTAACTGAAGCACTTTGCACAGAATCACATACTGTTACACACACATACACACACATACAGTGGGGCAAAAAAGTATTTAGTCAGCCACCAATTGTGCAAGTTCTCCCACTTAAAAAGATGAGAGAGGCCTGTAATTTTCATCATAGGTACACTTCAACTATGAGAGACAGAATGAGAAAAAAAAAATCCAGAAAATCACATTGACTGATTTTTAAAAAAAATTTATTTGCAAGTTATGGTGGAAAATAAGTATTTGGTCACCTACAAAAAAGCAAGATTTCTGGCTCTCACAGACCTGTAACTTCTTCTTTAAGAGGCTCCTCTGTCCTCCACTCGTTACCTGTATTAATGGCACCTGTTTGAACTCGTTATCAGTATAAAAGACACCTGTCCACAACCTCAAACAGTCAGACTCCAAACTCCACTATGGCCAAGACCAAAGAGCTGTCAAAGGACACCAGAAACAAAATTGTAGACCTGCACCAGGCTGAAGACTGAATCTGCAATAGGTAAGCAGCTTGGTGTGAAGAAATCAACTGTGGGAGCAATTATTAGAAAATGGAAGACATACAAGACCACTGATAATCTCCCTCGATCTGGGGCTCCACGCAAGATCTCACCCCGTGGGGTCAAAATGATCACAAGAACGGTGAGCAAAAATCCCAGAACCACACAGGGGGACCTAGTGAATGACCTGCAGAGAGCTGGGACCAAAGTAACAAAGGCTACCATCAGTAACACACTACGCCGCCAGGGACTCAAATCCTGCAGTGCCAGACGTGTCCCCCTGCTTAAGCCAGTACATGTCCGGGTCCATCTGAAGTTTGCTAGAGAGCATTTGGATGATCCAGAAGAGGATTGGGAGAATGTCATATGGTCAGATGAAACCAAAATAGAACTTTTTGGTAAAAACTCAACTTGTCGTGTTTGGAGGAGAAAGAATGCTGAGTTGCATCCAAAGAACACCATACCTACTGTGAAGCATGGGGGTGGAAACATCATGCTTTGGGGCTGTTTTTCTGCAAAGGGACCAGGACGACTGATCCGTGTAAAGGAAAGAATGAATGAGGCCATGTATCGTGAGATTTTGAGTAAAAACCTCCTTCCATCAGCAAGGGCATTGAAGATGAAACGTGGCTGGGTCTTTCAGCATGACAATGATCCCAAACACACCGCCCGGGCAACGAAGGAGTGGCTTCGTAAGAAGCATTTCAAGGTCCTGGAGTGGCCTAGCCAGTCTCCAGATCTCAACCCCATAGAAAATCTTTGGAGGGAGTTGAAAATCCGTGTTGCCCAGAGACAGCCCCAAAACATCACTGCTCTAGAGGAGATCTGCATGGAGGAATGGGCCAAACTACCAGCAACAGTGTGTAAAAACCTTGTGGCGACTTACAGAAAACGTTTGACCTCTGTCATTGCCAACAAAGGGTATATAACAAAGTATTGAGATGAACTTTTGTTATTGACCAAATACTTATTTTCCACCATAACTTGCAAATAAATTCTTTAAAAATCAGACAATGTGATTTTCTGGATTTTTTTTTTTCTCATTCTGTCTCTCATAGTTGAAGTGTACCTATGATGAAAATTACAGGCCTCTCTCATCTTTTTAAGTGGGAGAACTTGCACAATTGGTGGCTGACTAAATACTTTTTTGCCCCACTGTGTGTGTGTGTGTGTATATGTATGTATGTATGTGTATATAATATATATATATATATATATATATATATATATATATATATATATATATATATATATATATATAACACACTACATATATATATATATATATATATATATATATATATATATATATATATATATATACACACATATATACACACATATATACACACACCCACATCATATAATCATGTGTACAGTGGAAATAAAGCAAAAGTCAATCCTAAAAATTTTTTAAAAGCCTGAAATTTTCATTATTTTTTACAGGATCAGAAATCCGATATGTTTTCCCTGATATCTGAGCCACGTTTTTTTTTTTTTTAAATCTCTAATTTCACAAATATATGCAGTCTTTCTTTCCAGCTTTCTGGAAAAACCAACCTATTACAACTGACTCCAGCTCCTCTTGTGGGATCGTTTCCCAGATAAACAGGGAGAAATTGTGTTAATTCCTCCACTGAATCCTCTCAAGGTAGAGCAGCTACATCATGAGCATCCCTGTACTGTCAAACTCCTAAATCTTTATCAATTCTATTAGTTAATCTGAACGTAAGGATGCAGATCGTCTTAAATTTCCACGCCTGTCTTCGCCGAGATACTCACGAGATCGTCTTCATCTCTTTCTTTTCGGCGTCGGGGCGAGCGCGGTTCAGAACCTTCAGGAAGTCGGAGGTCTTGGATCTCATGCGGGTGTGGATGTAAGCCTAAAACAAGCAGAGCACAACAGTTTATATTATACTCATTTCTTTCTATTCATTTTTTTTTTTTTTTTTTTTTTAAATGTAGTTTATTGAAAAAGGTCAGGTTTTCATTTCACTTCAAGTTGTTTACGGTATATAACTGTGTACATGACAAATACAGTCTTGAATCTGAATGCTAGATGTAAATGAAGAAGAAGCTTTCATTAACTGCTGTTGCTGTTCTTAAGGGTCAGCATCAAAAGAGTCCCAGCCAATCATGTCACAGCATTAAGGATTAGAAAACATCATATACTCCAGACCCTCCCTCTGACCTCTGGGATCAGAGGGTCGGTGTGACATCACTGAAGTGGACATGGTTTGTTTAAGATATTGATGAAAAAGATTTGAGAGATTCCTGTTATAATTGAAGAAAGTGATTTAAGTACGGAACTGTGCACATTTCGTGTGGGTATGGCTCATGTATCGTGTGTGTGTGTCATGTGTTGCGTGTGTGTCTGTCATGTACGTATGTCGTGTCTGTGTGTCTTGTGTGGGTGTGTGTGCCATGTATGTATGTGTCGTGTCTGTGTGTCACATGTGATTCCTGTGTGCAATCTCGCATGGGTGTGTATTGTGTGTCTCATACATGCGTGTGTGTGAAAAGGAGATCTCACCTTGGAGCACTTGATGTGGTAGTGCAGGTAATCACGGAAGGTGTGGATGAGATTGATGGTGTTGTCTCTAGCGTTGGCGTTGGTATGACGAGGGAAAAGGACTATAGGGAATAATGTGTTTTACGGTTAACTCGAGTGTAATATAAATCATTCATCACACTGATCAATACAATAATACTAAACATTTTCAATAACATGAACTGTAACTGTGCTTAATACAAGATGACTCGTATTCAATTATATACTGTACATACTTCTTCTTTCAGCTTTTCCCTTCAGGGGTCGCCACAGCGAGTCATCTCTCTCCACCTATCCCTATCTTCTATCCATATACCTCGTCTTTTGCCCTCTCACATCCATACACCTCTCTTCCTCTTGTCCAACATTCTCCTACCAATATACTCACTCTCCCTCCTCTGAACATGTCCAAACCATCTTAATCTGGCCTCCCTAACTTTGTCCCCCAAACGGACTGGAACTAACTATTCCAAAAATTCATACGGCTGTAATATTATTTGCAGCGTTTGCCCCATCTGTATGAGGGCTCCAGCACGATCTTCCTAACATATCGGTTCCAGCTCTGCCTGGTGACGTGTGGAGACAGAGAGGAGCATGGGGAACTTTTTTTGTCTCCAATAATTGCGTTAATTATCTACATTTCTACATGTGTGCAAATGTTGAAATCTGTAAAATTCAAGCTCATGAAAAAGTGCATGAAAGGGCAGCTGCGAATTTTGTGATGGCAAATGAACAGCTGATAGTCTTTTTTCTTCTGTCCCGAGGTAATGTAAACCTCATTTAAAACCTATGGAGGGGGCGCTATGGGGGAAATCCTTTTCACTTGAATGATTTCCTTAAAATATAAGACCTACATCATAGCGACATTTAACAGCAGAGCAACACTGCTCGTGCTACACTTTTTTTCAACAATAACGATAATAAAATCGCACATACTCTTCATTCTGGTCGGCGCAACACCTGTTATTTCCCTCAGTGCCAATATTTTATGTTTTACACCGCAGCTCTGTCGAAACTCTCCATTTTCATTGGCGCCGATTTATTTTTCTATACCCGAAGCTCTGACAGTTTGATGTTAATGCTGTATTTCTACGCATTGTTACGTTTCTTTGGTACGGACGTTCGACCAAAAAAAAAAAAAAAAAATCTACGACTAACGATAAATGGGTTTTACCTAATCAAAGACTAATCGTTAACGTGGTGAAGTTTTCAGTGAAACTGTGATGGTTAAATGTTTATGATCTGAGTCTTCAGTCTCAGCTACCTGAAGCTAACTTTTTCCACATAAAATGTATGAGTTTTTGTTAAACAGAAAAATGCTGGATTTTTAAACTTAATTAAATATGAATGTCTATTTAGAGCGATTATATCAAATAAAAATACGAGCTAATTTGTTTTGAAGATTTCTCCACAACATTACAATGCACTTATAAAGGGTTAAACAAGAAAAAAGTTTTTCTAATGAATAATTATTGTGGTATAAGAGGAATAAAACACGACAGACTCTGCTGTTATCGGAAAATAATCACCGTTGTAGCAGTGTAACCAACACGCCTCACTGTGTTTTATTCCTTACTCATCACTGATATCACTGCTGATGCTTCTCACTAGACAGTAGTATTGTTAATATTCATCTCTTCAAGTACACAACATACGCTTTTTAAAATTAAAATCCTCGTTCATTTTAAGCTGACGATATTGATAATGTTATTTTTACCGGAATGATAATAACGAGAAGAATAAATGCGTGACAACCGTGATAAACAGAACCGTGTGCAGGTTAAAATGTAAGTCAGATGTTCACACTGAGGTGTGGAGAAGCTTGTGATGAAATGTAGTGTGTTGTTTAAAGGCGGCAGACCTGAGCCTGATATTTACAGTGTAGATAAACGGTGAGAGTTTCAGGGCCGAGCCTGCGAAAATCAACACAGAGACACGTCCTAAACATACGAGGTGTGAGCTGTGGGCGAGGCGTGTGCTGCTGTCATTAACACATGGGGGTGTTTCACAGGGGAAATGGATCTCGGGATGTTGACACTGACACACACACACACACACAGAGGTGCAAACACACAGAAATGTACGCAGACACACACGCACACACAGGTGTGCAGACATGCAGACACACACACACAGACACAGGTGCACACACACACAGACGCACACACACACAGACACAGGTGCACACACACAGACACAGGTGCACACACACAGACACAGACACAGGTGCACACACACAGACACAGACACAGGTGCACACACACAGACACAGACACAGGTGCACACACACACACACACAGACACAGGTGCACACACACACACAAACACAGGTGCACACACACACACAGACACAGGTGCACACACACACACAGACACAGGTGCACACACACACACACAGACACAGGTGCACACACACACACAGACACAGGTGCACACACACAGACACAGGTGCACACACACAGACACAGGTGCACACACACACACACACACACACAGACACAGGTGCACACACACACACACACAGACACAGGTGCACACACACACACACAGACACAGGTGCACACACACACACACACAGACACAGGTGCACACACACACACACACAGGTGCACACAGACACAGGTGCACACACACAGTGACACAGGTGTACACACACGCACACACACACACCATCTACCACAGGTAAAGTGTCCCACCTTTTTACACATCACTGTTCTAAACCTTTGCCAACAATCAGGTCCAATAGGTCCGGGAAGGGAGTGGGGGGTTTTGAGGGGTTTTCCCAAGCATGGGGTTGTTGCAGTATAAACAAATCTAAAAAACAGCCTTCTATCAGTCCCTCCTTTATTTCACTAAGGTTTTCAATTTTTTCTGTAAGCAGTGTCAGAATGCTGCGCCCTGTTTGTCGTGGTATAAGTGTGCGGTGGTCTGGAACACATCTGGCGCGACTCTGTATGATGGTGAACGTTTGACCTTATATAGTAAACAAAAGATGTGGTTTGGAGATCACAGCTACGTCTCGTCAACGTTTCCGTCACACGCAATGATGAAATGTTTCTATCCTGTTGGGCGTGGTCTTTTCTAGGATGACTCCGGCCCCATGTACAAGGCTCACTAAATGGACTGATGAGAATAAAAATGATGTAAATCATGCATCGTCTTTCATGATCAGATTTCAATCGATGGGAATGATTTTAGAGTGATCGCTATCTTCATCTTCATTACCATCTTCATCACACCAGCTGAGCGAATATCTTTTTGAAGAATGGTGCAATGTTCCCTTACGGCTCCAGGGATGATGACGACAGTCTGTATTACGAGTTTGTGGGCGGAGCTCACCTTCCTTGTCACACAGTTAGAACCTCAGGATGAAAGAGTGCAAAGAACATACCGAAGGTGATGTAGCCGATGTTGTCTCCCACCGCGGCGTCCGTGTCCTTCAGCTCCAGAGGAGGCTCTCGGTGGCTGAACAGCACTTGAGGAGCTGTGTGACTCGCACGCCGGCCCTCCTTAAACTCCTGCAGGAAGAGAAAACGGCACATGTATTAGCGTCACTATGTCTGCGCACTCAATCATCACACACTAAAGAAGAAATTCGACTTGTTAATGGAGCAAGACTTTCTGGATGGATACGAGTTTAAATCCCAGGACCAACAACATGCCACTGCTATGTTTTAGAGCCTTTAACCCTTAAATATTAGACTGTAACTTCACACATCTGTACTTTAGTCATGAGTCATCCTGTTCTGTCAATAATTTACATTCATAGATTATTTTTTATTTAGTCTTTTTATCATCATATTTTCTTTTTATTATTTTATTTATTTTTATTATAATATTTTATTTAGTTTTATTATAATCTTTTTTATTTAGTATTTTTTATTATAATACTCACACAGACAAGTGTGCGCACACACAGGCAGTTATAACATCTTATAATTATTATTATATATTTTCTATATATTTTGCCTTTTCCTACCTAATACTAACATTATTGTAATTACTTTTGTAGTCTGTTTTTATTCCATTTTTATTTTTGTTTGTTGTCCTGTGTATAGTTGTGCATGTGGCAAATTATATTTTACTTTTTTTAATTTAATATATATTTGAGATAAAAGAAAGCTTGAGAAAGAAATCCTGGAGAATAAAATCACAAATGCTACTGTAAATCTGTACTGGGAATCTACAGTAAGATGATTAAAAAACAACAATAAATAAATAAATAAATAAATAGATAAATAAATAAATAAATAAATAGATAGAAATAAATAAACAGATGATTGCACTTGTGTACATTTCATTTATTTATTTATTTTTTAATGATACCTTATAAATTAAATTAATTAATGCTGAAACTATATTCCTGAGCAAAGTGATGTTTTTTTGAGGTGAGTGCGTATTAAAAACTTTGCAATGATAAACTGGTGGCCATAACATTCCCTTGCTTGTACTCTGGACGCTCCAGTGCAGCAAAACTAGAAAGAAAGAAGGAGGAAAAAAAAAAGTAGGAAAAATAAAACATGCCCTGGCTGATGGATGACATGACTACACGAGATGAGGAAACACTGAGAGTATTTTATTTTACAGCTATACCGAAACAAACATGTCACTCTTTATGAAGGAGAACTTGGTTAAAGAGAACAGTGTGAACACACACACACACAGTGAAACACATTACTGATAAGGCACACATGGACTCGGAAGGTTTCACTACATTCCATAGTGGAAAAGATGTGTTTTTACACTATTGTAAGGGTAGACGAGTAAAGACATGCAAGATCCGCCCCCAATAGCACACACACACACCCAGCAGTCTACACCTCCTGATTCACTTGAGACACGTCCAAGATGGACTTTTGTTAACGTCTGTTTGTGTCCTATGTACTGAACTGGGTGGTGTCTAGGTGGATATGTGGTAAATAGCATGTGTGATTTGGAACATGGCCACAGTGTACATTGGTGACTGTCTTATTGTGGACTATTAAGTGTACAGGATGTGTGATTTGGGACACATCCTTGGTCATTTTTTCTGATTGCGTTTATACGCCCTTCATAGTTAACAGCAGGATGCATCCACAATCTGTTTGTGATGGTGTTTATGCGGCCTACGTGGTGAATAGTGCGTGTGTGATTTGGCATAATGTCCATTTCCCTGATATGGTGAATATGGTGTACAATTTGGAACACGTCCACAGTGAATGTTTGTGATAGATATGACCATGGTGGGTGCTTTGGAGGGTGTAAATGTGCCCCATTTCTCGTATGGCGTGTGTTTGGGGTGCATCCGCAAAAGTATGTTTGTGGCCTATCTAGTTAATAAGGTGTGTGAATTGGTACACGCCCACAGAAGACTAATGATGTTGAGAAATCTGTATTCATGTTTATGTAGCCCTATACACTAAAAAGAGCATGTGATTTGGGACACACCTACAGTGCACTGCTAATGATGAGAAATCTGTATTAATCTTAATGGAGTCCTGTGCAGTGAAAAGTGTGAGATTTGGGACACGCCCACAGTGGGCTGGCAACAATGAGACTCGTTTGTTAGGCGGTCGATATGATATGGTCGATATTGTGAATAGTTGCTAGTGCGGTTTGGACTTGTCCACAGCGAGACGTGATGATAGTGAGAGAGCTGTCATGGCGTTTTCCGCTGAACGTCTCCAAGTATACACACCTGCATGAACACTTTTCCGATGACGACATCGTCGTCGTCCTTGAAGACGGTGCTGAACACGACGGTAACACGATCCTTCTTCGCCTCCAGGTACCTGGAACCAAAGACGACAAGAGAAATGCTGAGGGCACAGAATCCTGTCAAAGACGAAATTCTGACACGACCTGGCTGATCTTATCTCCACCACAAACGACGTCAGGTCACCTACATGGACTCGTCGTCTCTGTAATGGACGACGGCTCTCTGCTCGCCCTCGCGACCTTCCTCCTGGAACTTAAAGTATTTCTCAAAGACGGATGCAAAGCAGTTTCTCTTCAGCATGCCCGCCTGGTGGACCATCTCCTCCTTATTGGCTGGAAGAGTTTCCAGGTCAAAGAGCAAAGACACGTTGTAGCCTGTGGAAAGAGAAGGCCAAAAATAAAGTGGATTTCAGAGTGAACTGTGAACCAAACACTAAAATTATTTGATCCCACACAACCAAAAACAAAACTAGCTTATAAATTGAAAGGATCTTAGATTACCATCTTCTGCTGGCACCAGGAAGTTTCCATAGACCCTCTTGAGCAGCTGAAACCAAACACATTACCTTGAATAAATTTCACAGTAACTCTGATCAAAACACTCCTCATGAGAACTTTCCTGTCAGCTATCTTCGGTCATAAACATGTTCCAGGGTTTTTTTTGGGAATACTTGATTTTGCTATTTGTGTTTTCTTCCATAATTTGAGATGCAACTTAATTTTTTTCCTATTTTTCTGCTTGAATTGCACAGGATTCATCTTTTAAATTCCAGTTAGTGAAGACTTTCTTTGAGAGCTGTACTCCTGTTTAATACACGTGAATGGAAGAGGGCTTTGGCTGAATGTGTGTTGTGAAGAATGTGTGTTGTGAAGACTGTGATGTTGCACAAACTGCAGAAAATCTTTCTAAAAAAAACAAAACAAAACAGCGATCTCCTCAGGATATCGTGACGTTTGCTTGATACTGTGTTAATTCACAAAATCGCTTAATCCTGGAGTCGAAGCTTCTGAAATATTTTACATTGTTAAGTGACGACAAAATCAGGACCAAAATCTGCATTTCAATCCATCTTATCCAAACATTTTTGTTAGGTGTGGTGGTCATTTTGTATTGTGCTTCTCTCTCTACTGCTGCATTTCATACAACATACACTATATTGCCAAAAGTTTTAGGACGTCTGCCTTTACATGCACATGAATGTAATATGGAGCTGGCCCGCCTTTTGTAGCTACAACAGCTTCTACTCTTCTGGGAAGGCTTTCCACAAGGTTTAGGAGTGTGTTTATGGGAATTTTTGACCGTTCCTCTACAAGCGCATTTGTGAGGTCAGGCACTGACGTTGGACGAGAAGGCCTGGCTCGCAGTCTCCGCTCTAATTCATCACAAAGGTGTTCTATGGGGTTGTGGTCAGGACTCTGTGCAGGCCAGTCAAGTTCCTCCACACCAAACTCGCTCATCCATGTCTTTATGGACCTTGCTTTGTGCACTGGTGTGCAGTCATGTTGGAACAGGAAGGGGTCATCCCCAAACTGTTCCCACAAAGTTGGGAGCATGAAATTGTTCAAAATGTCTTGGTATGCTGAAGCATTAAGAGTTCCTTTTCACTGGAACTAAGGGGCCGAGCCCAACCCCTGAAATCAATGATATGGAGGGGTGTCCCAAAACTTTTGGTAACATAGTGTTCCTTCAATAAACCTATACGCTGAGCTGTACGCTGTTGCATCTCTTTGCTTCATTCACGAGGCCCAGGCTTCGTGCAGAAGCTCCCGCTTCGTTGTGGTTTCCTTAGAATTTGCATATGGTTTGCAAGCGCCACGCCTGCCATGCTTTTGTTATGAAGTGCACGCAGAGCATGATTTCAATATTGGTTTGCATCCTCTGGGAGCAGAGCACCACATCCTTCATGAGAGGGAAAAAGCCCAGAGCTCTTTTATATTAAATGGTTTTAATTCTTATACAGAAGGTGACCCTCACAAGTGACGCCCACATCTATATGTCCTCGGAGCTAGTAAGCAACTGGGCTGCTTTTCTCAGATGTGCGACTTCCTCTATTGGAGATGATTCAGAAGCACTTCCTGCTGCAAAACCACAATGCTTTTTTTAAAGTCCTGTATGTGATCATCTGCTTAAAGAGCTGTAACAGGGTCATGAAAATATGAAACCTTTACCGTGTGACTGCATTGAGAATATTTACTCAAACATCATCTGATCGATCAGCGCTTCCAGATTAGTGTGTTTTTAGAGGATCTTTAAAGGGGCACGTGAAAAGACTGAAACCAGAAGTAGAAAAAAAAATCTAATAAAAACACCAGGACTCACGATGGAAGCATAATAAATAAACCTGATTTTCAGATATCATGAGTTGGGTGACTGGATCAAAAAATTCAAGCAGCTCGGCTCTGTTTGATGGCTCGCGACCATCCATCGTCCTCTCAATAACATCCCAGTGGTTTTTACAGAGAGTTCAGGTCTGAAGATTGGTTTGGCCATGGTCACTGACATGGTCATGATCTGGTGGTCCTCCATCCACACCTTGACTGACCTGGCTGTGTGGTACAGAGCAGTGTCAATCCTCAGAGTTGGGGAACCTTGCCAGAGCAGAATGAAGGAAAATTCATCTCTAATCAGAAAGCCAGAGGGGAGTGCTGCAAGGAAAAGCTCAGTAGAGATACTGATTTAAGAAAAATTCTGAAGTGGTAAAATTCAGCTGTAAGCTCAATCACAGTCTAAAATTTAATTTAAAGCTCAAAGTAAGGCCTGGATTCTCCCACACCTGCGAGTCACTTTGAATAAAAGAGGCACGCGCTAATCGAATACGTGTAACGGTCACGGGAAGCTCGTACCTCGTCCGCTCCGTGCTCCTGCAGCTCTTTGTAGAACTTCAGCGAGATGCTGATCATCACCTTGGTCTTGTCGCCGTTGGGGTTTGAGATGTGGTAGAGCACGCCATCGAAATCTACAGAACAAAAAAATAGTCGTCGTTTTTATTTTGAGAAAAACATATAAAGCTTACATAATAAAAACGTGAGGATTCTGGAGCAAAAAAATGAAAAAAATCCAACTTTAATAGATCACAGCATGTGAATACTGGAAAATAGTTGCTATCAGATATTAATTAGCATAATTTCTGCTTCTCCACTGCATATCTGAGCTTGTTGTCACAATGTTGTCATCAGTTTTTCCCTGTACTCCGAGTTCGATACGAATGGTGAAGTGTTAATGCTGATGTTGACCAGGAACAGTCCAGATGTCTGATCTCTGATCTTGAAAACAGTCATTAAGGGTTCACTTCACCTGAATCACATCGCCACCTACATCAGGTCTGTCTTATCTAACTGCGCTGATTAAGGAGACCTGTTCAATTTCAGAACTGAAGGCTTTATTGTCACGACACATACATTACAGCACAGTGGAATACTTTTATTCACATATCCCAGCTGAGGACGTTGGGGTCAGAGCACAGGGGCAGCTGTGATACAGTGCCCCTTGAGCAGGGAGGGTTAAAGGCCTTGCTCAATTGCCCAACAGCGGAGCTTGGTGATTTGAACCCTGATCTTCCGATCAACAACCCAGAGCCATAACCACTTGAGCCACCACGCTGCTTCCTGTTTCTACTTTGGTCATGTTGTGGAAAGGGCTGTTATGGTTATTGATATATAAATCCAGACTTTCATAGGAGTGGAGTAATGTTAGTGTTATTAGTTCGCATCTGTGGTGTGAGTGCATGCAGTGGGAGCATCAAGAAAAATCCCTAACTAGAGAGTCTGGAAAAATGCAACCACATATATTACACCGAGTTAGCTTAAGTTACAACCCCTCAGCATATTCTGACACTGACTCACTCAATCACATACACACACACACACACAGTAATTCTTCTACAGATGTAGCAACTCACTGTAAGAATTTACTTACATACATACACACACACACACTCTTACTCACCAGCAAAAGTAACTTCTACTGCTTCAGGCTTGTTCCTGAACACAAAAGAGAAAAAGAGAGAAGGTTGAAGTGTAAAATAAAACGAATGTTTTTGTGTTAACAGACTTCAGAACTTTATTACACAGTCAGTTAATTTTGGGGAGGAAAAAAAATACATGAATATGATAAAACACTGCTCAGACACCCACTGGACTCTCTGATCAGGGTGATTTGGGCATGGCCTAATATTGTGATAGATAGATAGATAGATAGATAGATAGATAGATAGATAGATAGATAGATAGATAGATAGATAGATAGATAGATAGATAGATAGATAGATAGATAGATAGATAGATAGATAGATAGATAGATAGATAGATAGATAGATAGATAGATAGATAGATAGATATTACAAAAATAATAAATCTATAAAACCGCTACATTATGCATGAATGCACCAAGTTGTACGAATTACAAATACATTTTAATATGGATTTAATGCTTGTGCTCTTTAAAGTCCCTAGAATCACTATTCTACAGTTCAGAGGGCATTAGTAGTTTATTCCTCTTTAAAAAGACTTTTCTATTAAGTTTTTAAGTTGTCTTTATTTTGTCACATATACATTATTGCATAGTGAAATTCTTTCTTTGCATATCCCATCCCTGGGGGTTGGGGTCAGAGCGCAGGGTCAGCCATGATACAGCGCCCCTGGAGCAGGGTGGGTTGGGAGCCCTGCTCAAGGGCCCAACAGTGCAAGCTCGGTGGTGCTGGGGCTTGAATTCTGATCTTCCGGTCAATGGCCACCGGTCAAAGAGTCTTAACCACCAGAGCCTCCAAAGAGTGCGGAAGAAGATCATACGATTGTACGAAGCCCAAGTTGCCAAATACCTAACAAAAGCTTAAACTTTCCTCAAGTTTAATCTGCGGACACAAAAAAATCTGTTTTCACTGGAGCTTTGCTTCAAATTGAGTTCAGCTAGATAAACCTGAACCATATGAATTCACCAATCTTGGAAGCATGGGCCAACTGAAAACAAACGTGCATACCTGGGGTCATGTCATCCTGTGAGACTCAAGCAAGAAGTGATTATTTTTATCATTTCAGTGCAAGAGCAGTTTGTATACATACTTAGTGGATTTTAGTGGGAACCAAGTAAAGAATAACCTACAATAGATCATGCTGGTACAGGAATATTAGGAATCAGAAACTATTTGTTGCCTATAAGATCTGGTCCTGGGGTATGGGGAACAAGACCAAAGTGTTAGCACATGGAAAGAAAGTGTGATTCTGTTGACGGAAGATGACTCGTCCCTCAATTCACTGACAGGATACGGTGCACCTCCTTTGTCGTGAATTGGGAGGTGATAGGAGGGAGGCTGGATGATGCACTGATTGGGGATGTGTTGTTGATGTGCAGGTAGGGTAGGTTTAAAGGGGTGGCCAGTGGTCAAAGTGAGAATAAAACTGGTTCTGCTGGTTTAAGAAGGTAGATGCTTGAGGGCTCATCTGACTGAAGTTGCAATGTCTCTGTAAGGAACCGCAGGCAGCCTCGTATTGCTTTCTGCAAAGTTGTCTTCCAGCC
This sequence comes from Hemibagrus guttatus, assembly GCA_033459395.1. Lineage (NCBI taxonomy): Eukaryota > Metazoa > Chordata > Actinopteri > Siluriformes > Bagridae > Hemibagrus > Hemibagrus guttatus. Next base: position 6,955,096 of record JAUCMX010000006.1, on the reverse strand, counting down.
TTTGCATTGAACTGCCATTTTGTTGAACTGCCACCAGGACAGTATTCCTTCTTGGGCAAGATCTGTAGGCCTGGTCTTTACTAAATCTAAGATCTCTAACACTCTGGAGCTTAATGCTAAGATGGTTGACTTCCACTAGCATCTTCTTCCTGCCAACCCCTGACCATCAACGGCTCAGCTGTGTCCAAGGTTCAGTCTTTCAAATATTTAGGTGGCATCACCAGCTCAATGAAATGAACCAACCATCATTCTGAATAAAACATAGTAAAGACTCTTCAACAACTCTACTAGGAAGCGCGATGTCTCTCAACTGCTTCTGAAATGATTTGATACTTTCA